>VACF01000983.1:0-180602 GCA_006891605.1 Pleurozium schreberi | reverse complement strand
AAWWMMAWKGRAAAAAAAATTGACATTTTAAAAAAWMWWTKTTTTTTCAAAACCATAATAAATAAATATTTTTTTAATRAARAATCTAATGGAGCACACAAGTTGACTTTCACTTGACAAGAATTTGTGTGAGCCAACTTGAATTGATTGTGTGAGCCAAATTTGCACAATTTTTGGTAAGAAAGTAGACATTTATTGGTCTAAAATTTTCTCTGAGTATTGCAAAACCTTTCAATTCTTTGTAAGTCACTCTTAAACCTTCTCAAGTGACACCAATGTCTTACAAATTATCATATTTGCTAGTGACTTTTGTCTAAACTATGTACATCTTGGCAAATTGTATACAAGCACTTGGATTAGGAGTTTAAATGAAACTCAAGTGGGTGTTGTGTCTAGCAAAGGGAGTCATTGTAGATGAACCTTCAAATTAGTTTGGGGTTTAACTTGTAAATGTCACAACTACCCCCAAGGGCCAAATAATTTTCAATAAAAAATGTGATTGTTTCGGGAAACACTAAAAGGTTCATAAAATGACAAAAATCCCAAAGCATTTTCTAACACATACATCTATTGCCATGTACCACATTTCTCTTTGAAGCTACATGATCCACTCAAATTTTTTTATCCAAACTCCCAAAATTGGGAATGGTAGCTTTGCGAGCCTCCTTCCTTCCATCACTTACCTTCCTATTGAAAACCCCAAGTTGACTGTAGTGTCGGTGCAGTGCGGTGCCCATGCCAAGCCAAGAGCAAGCGCAAGCAAAGCGAATCACGTACTTCACTGAAGCTAAGTTAGCTATGCGGCTCTTCCAAACGGCTTTTGCATGTGTTTTTTTGTCATGAACTTACACTTGCAGCTAGCCATGCTAGAATTGAAGCTCCGTCATCGTTGTCCTTCCGGTGGTGCTTACTGCGTACTGCTCAAACCAGCTTAGCTGAGGCTAGGTCCCTCTCTGAAGTTAGCGTAAGCTTTATGATCGCTCAATTGCGGCTGAATTAAAGTAACTCTGACTGGCAGAGAACATCGATCACTTGCCATCGATTGACAGGATGTCCGTTCGTCCGTCAGTTTCAATACGTATTGCGTTCTCTTAGTTCCATTGTTGTGCCGGGCAGCAAGCAATTCAAGTGAAGTCTAGTTGCCCCTGAACAACTCACGGAATTGAACTGAGCACGAGGCCCATGCAGTCTAATTTGACAGAAACCAGACCTTTAATTCCACAGTCTCCAATGCAATATATGCCCGGCCTCCCATGCAATATACATTGGTTGTAGGTGCTCTCTTTTGAGGCATGCACCCAAAAGACAGCATTTTTTTAATTATTAATTTCAATCCCTTGGCAAATTTTTTAAATTTTTTAAATTTTTAAATAAAAAATTAAGTTTTCTAAATTCGCGTCCCCCCCTTCCACCTCTTATAAATTCTCAGGAGGTTTAGGGATGGACAATCAATATGGGATTTTACCCGTATTTTGTACAGGTATTTTGTACAGGTATTCTGTATTTATTTTGTACACATAGTTTGTATACGTATGCAGGGGGGTGGAGGTGGGGGTGGAGGGTATTTTTAATTTTGATTTTCAATTTTGCCCAGGGATATGCAAGATAGTGGGGAGCCATCTTTTCAGTGCATAGCCCGGCCTCATGTAAGTTGGTCGAACTTAGCTGAGACTCTGAGCTAGACTCTGGAGGAAGGTTTGTCGATCGCTAGAAAAGTGGAACTTAAGAAGAGCACCATGAAGCGCTCACGACGGAGCTCGCCCTGTGGGCTGTCGAAGCGCGGATCTCAGATCCATGAGGCTTAAGTTTCCTGTTGTACTCAATCTCCGTCTGACTGTGAGCGCTAGGTTTACAGTTCTTCTCTGAATCTTTGTACGAATTCTTCTGAGGTCAGGCTAGGGTGGAGTCGGGAATTAGTGCTGTTAGGGTTTGCTAACCTGGTATGCTTAGCGGCCGGTTCAGATGGCCTCCTACGCGGATACATTGCGAATGGAACACGCTCCACTTGCCCCGACGGTGTCAGAGGATGCGCGGGCCAAAGTGTCAGCCGTACGGGAAGAAGGCAAAGTGGAGCCCGAACTTATTGCAGCCGTGACAAGCATGGGGCGGCACGCTTTATTTCATTCGACGATTGCAGTCCCAGGCGAGGAGCTTCCCGAAGGCTTCTCTTGAAGCTGCACTGACTTTTTGCTAAATAACACAGTTATGAAAGTAACCGTCAACCAAGATCTGGTACGCAAGGAGACTGAACACTTGTCTAGACATGCAATTGTGGCGTATTTTGTTGGAGGCAAGCTCTCACAGGAGGCTCTTCCACTTTGGATTCGAAGCCTGCAAGTGGCAGTTGGGGATTGGATTGGCATGGGGCGTGAGCTTGGTCGAGGGTTTTTTCAGATCTTGTGCAAATCTCCTATAACAACGCAGAAGTTGTTGATGATGACCCCCCACCGATCACGCTGGGGCACATGCATACTGCAAACTTGGACGTCTGGATTTAATGCGAATAAGCCTACAGGCTTGCGGGTCCCAACCTGGGTAACCCTAAAGAATGTACCAGGTGAGTTCTTAAGTG
The DNA here is from genome assembly GCA_006891605.1 of Pleurozium schreberi. Lineage (NCBI taxonomy): Eukaryota > Viridiplantae > Streptophyta > Bryopsida > Hypnales > Hylocomiaceae > Pleurozium > Pleurozium schreberi. The sequence continues at coordinate 178,030 of VACF01000983.1, read as the reverse complement.
TCGCCGCGGAGATTGCCAGTGGTCTTGGGGTGGTGCTCGGCGTGGATAAGAGGAACGCTCATACGATGGACCAACGCTTTTGTATTGGCCTTCTGTCAGGTACTGGTTGGAAAATGCAGTTAGCGGCTTCTAATGAATTCACAGGTATAGACACGCTCATTGCTGTGGATTACGGGAATCTGCCCATTCGCTGCCGAATCTGCCTCTCCACGGCACATCTAGCAAAAGACTGCCCCGGTCGAGCGAGCCGATCCAGTGACCCCGGCCCTGTAACACCGGGCGATGCTCATGCGACTTTGACAGGTGGAGCCGCAACCCCAACAGGATCGAGCTCCCTACCCGATCCGCCTCCTCTCCTCCCCGGCCAGCATCCGACTCGCCTCTCTGCTCCCTGTGGCGGTGGAGTTGTGCCCAGCCAGCAGCTGAATCGCCCCTTGCCTCGCAACTCTAATGGTGCCGATCCAAGATCGAATCGTCTCCCCACTCACGGCAGCGGTATCGATCCCAACTTTTGTCGATCACAGTCGGCTGGTAAGAAGCACGCCCGACTGCAGGTCGTAATCGATGGTGTTGCTGTCCGATCGGTGGGGGAAGGGAGCAGACCTACGGTACATTCGGCACCGATCCCTCCAATCAGAGCGTCATCCACAGAGAAGGGTGCAGATTCACACAAATCAGGAGGAGTTCAATCACATTTGGAGGACGGTGAATGGAATGGATGGGAGATTGTTAAGAGAGGCCCTAAATACATCCCGGGCAAACACAAGCCTCGGCCGACAACGCTCATCCGTCCTGACACACCATCCGTGGAGGTGCTGGAAAATGCAGCCGGGATCATCTCCAAATTCTCTTCTGCTCCTCAAGACCTGTCCAGAACTGCTGCGGGTAGCTCTGGGAATCCCAGCACTGGATCCTCTCCCTGCCTGACTCCAGCCGCAACTGCGATTCTCAACCCAGCGATCACTCAGCTCGGACCAGTGCTGGCTTCTTGCACAGGCCACGGGTTATCTAGCGCTCAAGAGGTTTGCCCATCTGTCGTGGTTCGGACCGAGTCCTCTGACAAACATGCATTGATATGTGCTCCGATTCAGTCCGCGCCTCTGCCCCCAATGATACAATCGGCGGTTTCACGGCGAGGACAAGAGAGTGACAATTCACTTGCCGAAGGTGACTTTGGCGATGCAGAGAAGATGCGGTCTGAACGCCCCCAATTCGATCTCAACGGGAGCTTTACTCCGTCGGACTCTGTTCATTTGGCTGATGGTGATGGAATTTGCTTGAGTCACATTAAAACTCGAGCGCATGGGGTAGACCGGCTCCTGCCAACATCCAGCTCCTCGCCCCCTAGGACTCCAGTTGGATTCTCAGGGTCGCTAGACTCCCTTCCAGAGCACCTGCAAACAGCATTCATGGAGTGGTACCGTCAAAATTGCAATTCACTTGACAACGGGGGTTTCATCACACCCCAACCAAAGCAGCTCACTGGCTCACAATTGCAGAGGAGGGCTGATAAAGAACTTTCAGCAAGGAAAATGTGGTCGTCTATCCTACAGACTCTCCGTAATACTCCGGGGCACACCCCTGAGCGATTAGAAGGCGTGAGTTCTTCTGCGGTCAAGAGCACACTGGATAGGGAGGCTATCCGTGGCCCGTTGTTATTTCTCCCCTCCCCTCCCCCACAATGAAGGTAACCATCCTTACCCAAAATCTTCAGGGCGTGAATTGCCCGTAGAAGATGGATGTTGTGAAGAGTTATTACTGGACTCTCAAGTCTAGTGTGGATATATTATGTTTTCAAGAACATAGGCTTCGAGGAGACAAATTGGTGACATTTGGTCGAACTATTTGGCCCCGGGCCAAGTTTCTCTGTAGAGAGGCTTCCTTAGGATACGGTCATGTGGTTGGTGAGGTAGGCGCGGGCTGGGGTGGAGTTTGCATGTGGGTCTCACCTGCTATCGAACATATGATATCGTGTTCAAGGTTCTCTCGCTGTGGTCGAGCACAGTGGGTGAGGCTGTCAGGGACACCAGGGAGAGACATGTCAGTTTTAAATGTGTACGCATCGACAGCTATGCGGGAACGTATGGAACTTTGGACAGAGCTTTTGACCACTTTGGACAAAGGGTGCAAGTGGATTCTCTGTGGTGATTGGAACTTTGTAGAGCACGCTACAGATAAATCTAGTCTTTGTGGTAAGTTGGTTTCTCCAGTGGAGTGCCAATTATTTGAGTCCTTACTAGATGCACTCAATGTGGAGGAGTGGTTTCCCAGGTCCAACCCTATTAAGTATTCATGGGACAATCGGCGGCGCGATGGTTCGCGGATTTTGGCCCGGTTGGATCGGATTTACTCTTTCGTGGCGGCTGGAGGGCAAGCTAAGCCGGTAACTGAATATTTTATTAAAGGAGACAGCAATCACTCGGACCACTTACCTGTGTGGGGTAAATTCCTTTTATCTACTGTTCCACCTAGGAAATCCTCATATAAGATGAGTGCTCGGTTTTTGGAGGACGTTGAGGTAAAAACTCGAGTCTCTCAGATTTGGGCCTCCCATCCGGCCCAGGGATTTTTCTGGAAGCTACGCAGGGTAGTCAAGTTTTATAAGGAATATTGCCTTCAACGTGCCAAAGATCAGAGAGAAGTGGCGGCTCATCTACGTCCACAACTCTCCAAAGCTATGGAGGCTTTACACTCTGACCCTAGCAATCCTTGTTTCCAAGGACGTCTCAGTGAACTGGGTGACCAGCTTAGCATGGTAGAGAAGACTCAGATTGAAGGTCTTAAAGTGAGAAATCGGATCCGGTGGAAACGGGTTGGGGATGCTTGCTCTAGAGAATTCTTTCAAGCCCACAAAGACCAGGGCATTGGTTCGAATATTACGAGGCTTGAGGATGCCGATGGAGCTCCACACTCCAATCAGAGAGATCTTGAGCGCATCTGTGCCAATTACTACTCCGCACTCTATACGGCTGTGCCACATTCTTCAGAGCGGACTGCAGATGAAGATCAGTGCTTCAGTGGGATTTCCGATCGGCTGACCGCATCCATGAAAAACTCTCTGATGGAGCCCCTCAGTTTGATAGAGTTGGAGACGGCCCTGAAGAGCATGGCCCAGGGTAAAGTTCCAGGTCCGGATGGTGTGATCACTACCTTTTATCAGTCATATTGGGAGATTATCAAGAATGACTATTATGTTATGATCACCACCGCTGTGCAAACGGGCGCTATCCCACCTGGACTGACCGGTGGACTCATTTCGTTGTTACACAAAGGCGGAGACAGAGACAAATTGACAAATTGGCGACCGATCACTTTATTGAATGTTGCGTACAAGATCTATGCCAAAGCTCTGCAGATTCGCATGCAACCCATTCTTATGGAGATTATCTCCTTTGATCAGTCCGCATTTCTACCCCAACGGTTCATCCTGGACAACATCCTCCTCACTCACGAAACGATGGATTGGGCAGCACATTCCAAACAGCCTCTGTTATTCCTGAAGTTGGATTTTAGTAAAGCATATGATATGGTCGAGCATGGGTTTTTGAACAGAGCTATGCGTGCGATGGGGTTTCCTGAGTGCTTTGTGTCCAAGATTATGTTGCTCTTTCAGGATGCCACAGCGATGGTGAAAGTGAATGGGTCACATTCCCCAGCATTCTCCATCCGTCGAGGGGTGCGACAAGGTTGTCTCGTGGCCTCCTACCTCTTCTTGCTAGTCACAGAGGTGTTGAACTCGATGATCAAGGTGCKGGTGGAGAGGGGGGAGATTAAAGGGATCCAGTTGCCAGTGGAGGATCGCCAACAAGTGATGGCTCAGTTTGCTGATGACACATCACTGACCCTACTCGGGGAGGAGAGGTCCGTCTAGATAGCCATCACCACTCTGGACACATTCTGTTCAGGGTCGGGGTTGGTATTAAACTGGGATAAATCCTGCGGATACTGGCAATCAATGGATCCCCAAGGGCGCCCACTCTGGACATTCCAGCTCAAGTTGACATGGGCAGCAACTGGAGATGTCAGCAAACTACTTGGGTCCCTGTTTGGGCTTTCACTTAGCTCAGGTGCTGTGGACTCATTTCTGCTTGAGCGCATTAATAAGAAGCTGGCATTCTGGTGTACTGCGAAGATAAACACTACAAGTCGGGCGGTTGTGGTGAATCATGTGTTGCTCTCTTCTTTCTTCTTTTTCATCGCCATATGGGCAGGGACACAAGCAAGATTGACTAAATGCAAAAGCGTGGTGCAAAACTTCATGTGGTCGGGGTCTCTACACCGCTCACGCGCGAAAGTGGCATGGTCTCAATGCTGTTAGAGCAAAATGAAGGGTGGACTAGGGCTTGTCAATCCCACCGACGCCCTCACTGCCCTCATGGTGAAGTGGGTGGTGAAGGCTTGTGAGCCCAGTCTATCAAATCTTCACGTTATGCTGAGATTTAGACTCTCCAATTTTCAACCGTATAATGGAGGCCGATGGCAACCTAGTATGGAGTTGTTTTCTTACAAATCGCTTCCAAGCTAAACATGGATCTAAAGTTTGGAATCGGGCGTGTGATGCGTGGCGAAAGATGGTGGGACACATTACATTGGCCCCCCCCTCCATACCTGAAGAGCTCACTCGTGAGCCCTTTTGGTGGTCCGATTTTTCCGGCCAGTTGGGTCCCGGTTTTGCACGGGCAAGAGCTACACAGCTTCACCGAGCAGGCCTCCAAACAGTGGGGGACTCCAGGATTGAGAATCGTTTTCTCACCACTGATGAAGCTATTACTCGATTTGGGCTTCGTCATCGGGAAGCAAGTGCCTGGGAGGCCTCGATCCGCTCACTGCAGCGTATTTGGGGCCCATTACTGACCACTACTACCCCACTTGTATTAAACGAGTGGGTGGTGTTCTTTCCCACAACTGATATTGGCCCACCTGCTGCGCCTCTTCCGTTGGTTATGCTGCAATACAGCCATAAGTCCAGATTTGATGTGGGAGGAGCCCCACACAACTGGTCCCCATCTTTGGCGGGACATATGTTTGAAGTTCAACCCATGAGTGGTACCTTAACACTATGGCAAAACACGGCGGCACAATTGGTGGAGAACTCGCGTTGCTCTCAAGTGGCAGGCGTCTTTCACAGAGTCCGAGTGATAAGAGTGGTTCGAGGTCCTAAGCGCTTAGTGACTCTTCTCTACTATGGGAGAGTAGATCACCTCTCGTGGGACCCCAAACGCGTGTCGTGGGCTAAGGAGGAGGGGTCAATTCCATTCATGGAATATAGCACTTGGTTGGGGCGCGGAATCCTTCAATCAAAGCACCCGGTCCACAATATCACGAAGCGCAAATGGCAAGGGGTGTTAGCTAACACGTATCGGATGCGGTGGAGTACAATCTGGACTAAGACCCGCATCCCAAAGGAATCGGGGCTCCTCTGGCTAGTGTGGCATAGGGCGGTCGCGGTTAATGCCTGGAGGGGACGCATTCACCATGCTGTGGACATAGGATGCCCTGTTTGCCCGCAGAGGAGTCATGAATCTGTGCTTCATCGTTTCTGGGAGTGCCGCTCTGCCCTACGGGCTTGGCAGTGGGGTATTCACATCATGAATATCCTCATCACTAGTCAACACGCTGTTGGCCCGTGGCGCCTCCTGATGTGGAAGCAAGGTATTTTCTCAGACCGCATCCCTCGTAAGTTTGATGTGGTCAGTGGGATCTGGATGGTCATGCGCTCTGTCATTTTGTGGACGCTATGGATCGAACGCAACGATGTGGTGTTCAATGATGCGCGGTGGCACCCGTCCAAGCTTCTTCAACGTATCTGGATGGGCATGCTTGATTACGGGCGGCTGGACTGGGAGGCTACTGTCAGGCTTCGGCTCAAGATGATAGATCGGGGTGCTGCGGTCGTGTCTCGGTTTCAGGATAAATGGACCCGACACGAAGTTTTTGCTACCATGACTGGCGGCTTGCCACAATGGTCCCTCACCGGCCCGTAGGCCGGGTTTGTCTTCCAACCTCCCTAGGTTCAAAGCGCCTTGGCGTGGCGGTTCCCGCCTCGCCTTTGGCGCTTATTGTATTTGTGTCTCGGTCTGGTTTCCTTTCCCCAGGCCGCTTGCGGCTGGGGTGTTTTCTTTGCCTGTACTCCTTTCTTGCAGTAAAGTTTTCTTTGCTTGTGTCAAAAAAAAAAAAAAAAAAAGTGGAACTTAAAGCCAAGGTAAGGGAGCAGTACAGTAGCAGGAATATATCGTTCAGCAGCAGTCCAAAGTCTGAAGGGGGAGCCGTAGATCGGTGGCGCTGCACTCCCTGGAGGACAGTCACAAGCTAGGTCGAGCAACTATAGACTTGGCGAGGGCTTCAAGGATTCTCCGTATATACGCTACACTGAATAGTGAAATTAGGTTGCCCTCACTACACTAATGATGGTAAATAGTGTTATCCATATTAAGTATTTTAGAAATGCTATAAACTTTTACTCTTCATGAACTGTTTTACGGAGTGACTGGATCCTAATAGTACTATAGTTGGGAAAACTTTGTACCTATAGTTGGTAAAAATGTTCATCAAGAGTAAAAACTTATGGCTATTTTAAAACAATTAGTGTAGGTAACACTATTTACCATCATTAGTGTAAATTCTTGACATTCCACACTATATATGTACAAAAATGCACTATTTTTGAATTAGATACTCGTGTAGTTGGGACTCATGAACCTCCATGTGTAAAATTGGAAGTATTTGTAGAAATACATGTTGACTTTCATGGCTTATAAAGTAACTTTCTTGGGGTAAGACAACCTATTAGTGAGGGGCAACCTAATTTCATTATTTAGTGTACACTAAATAGTGAAATTAGGTTGCCCCTCACTAATTTCTCGACATTTCATACTATATAAATATTTATTGTTATTGTTATTGTACAAGAATGCACTACTTTTGAATAAGTTCTTGGTATAGTTAGAACTCGTGAACCTCCATATGTACAAATGGAAGTATTCGTAAAATCATTTGTTGACTTTGATGACTTGTAGAGTAACTTTCTTGGGGTAAGGCAATCTAATTGTACATGCAACCTAATTTCACTATTTAGTGTAGGTGACGGTTTGCAAATTCATTATTTCTCCTTTTCCAATTGCGTCGTTTATGATCTACACATGTCCAAACTTTTGACCCACAAATTCTACATGCACTAAATAGTGAAATTAGGTTGCATTTATAATTAGGTTGCCTTGCCCCCAAAACATTATTCTACAAGCCATCAAAGTCAACAAATAATTCTACAAATACTTCCATTTTTTACACATAGAGGTTCATGAGCTCCAACTACGCTTATAACTAACACTAGAAACTTTGGATTGTCTAGCCCTCCGGGCTAGACAGCTATGGGGGGGCTAGAGCTTTGAATTCCAGCCCCCATGACTCGCATTCACTTCAACAAGAAGCAATTTAGCTCCAACTAGACATCAAGCCTAGCCCTCGCTAGTGGTACAAAAATTCTAGCCCCCCGCCCTTTTCACATAGTGTTAAGGAAGGCTAGAATGGGGGCTAGACCACCCAAAAGTTTTCAGTGTAATTCAAAAGTAGTACATTCTTGTACACCAACAATAAATATTTATATTGTGTGGAACGTCGATAAATTAGTGAGGGGAAACCAAATTTCACTATTTAGTATAGACAAATAAAGATGTTGAGTCCAAAAAGCAGTCAAAGGTAGATTATTAAGGTTAATGTAGAAAATGAAGAATGCACCTATTGGTTCGAAAATTAAATCACTTTTGGCTGACTAATTTGGTGATAAGTTTTCTTTTTTAGGGTTTGTACCACTCAATAATAATAGATGTATTCTTCTACTATTTCATTAACCTTCAACCCCTAAAAAATGTTCTTTTTGTAAATTTATCATAGTTGATTTCAAGGTGAATGCATGAAAGACCGACTAGTTTTTGTAGCATTCACTAGTATTGGCCAGTACTAGCGACCTTTTGGAAAAAAAAAATTTAATATCTAAAAATATGGATAATTAGCATAATATTATAAATATCATGTCTTCAAAATTTGAGACCCTCAAAAAAATTAGGTCAAAAGTTATTCACAAAATAGAGTAACACATTTTTTGAAGAAAATAGACACTTTGACGTTTTAATTTGTAAAGAATAGGAAAAACAATTTTTTTTAAAAGTAAAACTTTTCAATTTGGGAGAACTTTATGATAAAGAGGTTTCACCAAAAAAATGATCTTGAAACCATTTTGAATGTTCAAAAGTGCGCTCGCAAAGGAGCCCTCTTACCATGCATGTAGATTGTAGAGGACATAAAATAACGTTTTTTTTAAATTTCCTTTGGTGAATTCATTCTTTTTTAGTGTGGGAATATACCAAAAGAAAATTAGCTCTAGATCATCAAGTTTGGGTACTCCCCAGTACTATCAACCCTTAAACTGCAGAGTGTGACAAATTAGTTGAATTGCCATTTAAAAATAAAATGATTTTTAAATTTTTTTGAAAAATAAGGAATTTGATTGCTATCAGGATAGACATCTCCAATGAAAATTTCAAGTTAATTGAGTTCATACTTCAAAAGTTATAGTGGATGACAACTCTGCCATTCCAAGTGTGACGCAAAACAGTACTAGTCTTTCATGCATTCACCCTTCACTAATAGAAAACATGCTAGAATAGACTAAACTTTAAGACCCACAAGTAATCTAACTTGTAATGTGACCCTATTCAAGCAATACACATTGTCTACTAGAAATTTCATTTTCCCTCTGATTTAGTCGTGTTGATTTGGTTCGCTTTTCTATTGATTTGGACAATAGTTTGTTGATTTGGACACAAAAATCAATAGAAAAGTGAACCAGATCAATGCAACCAAATATTAAAAAAAAGCTGAATTTTTCAGTAGAGTGGTTTCTTATTATATATAATCTCTATGAAGATTTTCATTATTATAGTCATTTAGTTTAAAGTGCTTGAACTTAAAGGAATATCCAACTTAATTGCTATTTAGTTAAAAATGATTCAAATACATTGTTTCTTTTAGACAAAGCTATGATTGCTAATAAAACAATAAGCTCCATGATTTTCACATGACAAATCCAAATGGATTGAACCAAAGCTTTCCATATAGATTTTTTTTTTTTAAATTTTTTTAAAAATTTTTTTGTTGCCCAAGTGTCCAACAAATTCAAATTTTGTGCTTACAATGGCATAATTTTTGCCTTTTCGCACCAATTGAAAAAAATATATATTTTTAGAAATCTAATGTATGTTTACTATTCAATAAAAAAAATTCAAAAAATTGCGCCAAAAATTGAAATAATAAGAATATTCCTAAACTTTCATTTGTCCTTTAAAAGGACACTAAAAATAAAACTTTAGGGAATAACTGTCATGTATCAAGTTTTTCTTCTTAAATTGTATTTGTCTAACTCTACAAAATTTCATAACATTCAGAACAAGAACAAAATGATGTAGAATATTCCACATTCTACAAAAGTTCATAACATTCAGAACAAGAACAAAATGATGTGGAATATTCCACATCCAATCAGAAGCTACGAGGACACTTGTGACTTGTCAAAAAAATTTATAATTCAGCCAAGTGCTTGGGATGGCAAGTGCACACTGGGGTCAATGGTTAATTAAGTACTTTCAATTAAAACTGTGAACAAAGTAACAATTCCAAACAAAGTAGGATTTAGTTCAATGTTTTCATCATTTAAATTCCTTCACTTTGTATACAAAGCCATCTATAATTTATATTTTGAGTTGAAAAGACAACTCCTTATATACATATGGGGTGGTAGGAGGTAAGACAAACATTGTGGGATATGTACATTAGAATTACTAAGAACTCAACTACTCATGATTAAGTAGACTTCATTTAAACATAGTAGAATATTTTTTTTCTAGAAAACTTAAAACCAAAAAAAAGTTGGTAAATTAAGTCAAGTTTCATCTCCAAAAATCCAATGGATATTTGAAATCTCCAATCAAAAGTTATGAACAAATTTCAAAATGTCAAAGAAATTGTCCCTTCCAAACCCTTGCTGAAATTCGTTCATAACTTTTGATTGGAGATTTTAAATCTCAATTGGATTTTTGGAGATAAAACTTAACTTCATTTACCAAATTTTTTTAGTTCTAAATATTTTGAAAAAAAATAATTATACTATGCCTAAATGAGGTCTGAAATTACACCTTAAATATAATTTTTGCTTTAATTAGACTTAACCATGAACGGTTGAGTTCTTAGTAATTCTAATATACATATCCCACAATGTTTATTTTACCTCATACCACCCCATATGCATATAAGGAGTTGCCTTCTCACCTCCATATACAAAATATGGATGGCATTTCAAAGAAAGTGAAGGATTAGATGATGAAAACAATGGTCTCTATGAACTAAATCCCGTTTTCTTAATTTGTATGTTTTGTCCTAAAATTAGCAAACAAAATATGGAGAACACCATAAATACAAGTTATTGTCACTCTTTCGACACCAGTATTAAAGCTTACATTAATTAGATGTAGATGAATTTCAAAAATGAGGATTGTAGAAAGGTAAAGGCAGCCTTTCTGAAGGCTAGTGAATGTTATACTAGATGGAAAACACCACTTCTGAATTAAGGCACTTCCAGACTACTTTGATCACAAACTTGGCCATTTTAAAATTAGTTTATAACATCCAAACTTTATATTTGTGTCAACATAAGATTACCATCATTGAAAATAGGATGTATGAATGTCGAATCTCGTGTCTTATCTATGAACTTGTGTCTTCTTGGACAATTAGGCATTATGAGATGTCCATAAAAATGGTCTATTTTTTAAACTAGTTTTATTAGCCTTCACCAAAGTTGTGCAAGTATCAAACTTTTATTGTCAATAAAGGTATCAGTATTAAAAAAATAGGGGGGGAGATTAAAATAAGAGTGCAAGTATTGGCTAATTTTTGTAATCTCAAATACATTTTGTATATTAGTAACGCATTATYTTATCAGTGTACATAGGTTTCATGTAGGTATTTACCTTAGATTTCACTAAATATACACAATCTAGGTATCATTCAAGTACCCACCGTAGGCAAATTTAAGGTATCCATCCTAGGTATCATTTGGATAGTTGCTCAAGCTAATACTRTGGATGCATGGTGATATAATACCRGAGTAGTTGCACCAACCAATACCAAAAAAATAGGGTACTTGCTATTGATACTRTTATTGATATCAATATAGGTATTCAATCCTATATAYCCTCAAAATTGTAATCTTCAGTCTTTACAAAACAACTAGATAATTGCGTAATCAATCATTTMCAAACTCGATTTGGCCTTTTAAAATATACTTGATTTTCCAATTTAAAGTTTTTATTGCATAAGACATTAAATTCTATATCAATGTCAAATAATTTGTATTAGTTACATAAAAAGCGTAGTTGCAATAAAGTAAAGTATATATTGGTATAAAGAACCAAAAGAATTATTATTTGAATTCTCTTTTTGAGATATAATCATCATTGAAAAATGATAAGAATTTTTTTCAAGTCATTTTTTCTTTAATCATTCCTTTGCCATGGCCTTGGAGTCAAATAACTAAGTCTATTAAGCTCAAATTATATTTTAGAACTAGTTTATAAAATATTCGTGTGTTTAATACTACTTATATTCTATATTGTAGTGATACAAGAAATCCTTGAAAATGAAGGATAGAATGAGAGAATTTGTCTTTTATWTTTTATTTGTTTAATAATAGAAATCCTATTTATGAGAAGAATATGAGTATGCAGAAGCCGAATGTCGTTTAATTTAGTTGAATTTTTCAACGAAGTGGAAACCAAAGTTTGTTTGTTTCAACTTCATATCTTAAAATCAATAGAAAAAAAATTTAGATATTTTGAAAGGTGCATTAAAACTTGACAAAGGTGCATTTAGTGTTGGGATCATGGATCTTCTTGAATAAAGTTCAATATTGGGATCATAGGCTTTTAATGTTAAATCATGAAATTGAGATAGGCTACATATCAAGTAGGTTGAAAAAAATCATGAAATAACTTAGAATGATGGTAGGGAATTTTGTTAAAATGGCAATATTCCAAATACCATTTTCAAACAGCGCCGTCTAAACCTTCTAGGACAAATATAAATTTCAAACTTTGTAGTCTAAGCTATGTAAATGCCAAAGTTGCATAATGACTACCATTTCAACAAAATTTCCTATGGTGGTAACACATTCAAGTAACTTAATGAACTAGCTTTAGTCAAAAAATTCACAAATTTGATTATGTTCTTCCAATAATTCATCCTATCTATGAAATTGTATTAGTAATTCAATATGTAAGACTCAAAATCAAAAATTGAAGGAAATTGATTTGTTTTTTCCGATAATAGATGGATTTTCATTAACATCTTAAATAGAGTAAAGTTGATTATTAAACCTTAGCAAGTAATTCAATATCTGCTTTCTTAGATATTCAAAATACCATTGTCTTCATAGTATTTCTTTTAAACTCTAGCTCATCATTTACAAGTGAAATTTTACTAAATGTTGATACTCATTTCATTGCAATGAAACAACAATATTGGATTAATGAAAATAAAACTGAAAAAATATCATTTTGATACTCTATAATTAATAATAGATGGAGTATGTCTGTTTGTTGAAAAAAATATTTGGMATCATATAAAATTTGTAATTATGTGTTTTTAATCAAATGTAACATGGTTTGTTTTGATGGCCATTTCATATGGTGAATGACAACATAATTAGATCAATAAAAATTTCATATTGAATTTCACAATGATTGCGTCTAACTTCATTTAGTTACAAAAATCAATAATAATTGAGAAAATCAAACTATAGCAATGTCGACGAATGTCGACGAATGTAGATATTGATTTTGATTAAAAACACGCTCTATCTACGAATGATAACATTGACTAATAGGATTGATAGAATATCAAAGATTTGGAACGAGGAATTGAGAATGGAATAGATTGAAATGAACAATTACTATGTCCTTTCACAATCAAAAGTGTCTATTGATGGTTGTATTGGGTGTAATATTCAAATCAAATGTTGTATTTGGTGGCACCTAAACCTTGTTTTATAATCATTTTTAAATTGCAAAACTTCAATCGAAACAAGAACTATCTAGAAGAACTTGTCCCAAAAGTGATTAAAAATAAACAAACCAATAATAAAAAGGCAACAAAAAACAAACAATTGTAGTCTCCAATGAGTACTAGATCCATTTTGATTTATTATGTCAAGACTTGCRAAGCTATGTGAGATTCTCCATGACATAGAAGCTACTGCCGATCACTTGACACGAGGCATTGCTTTTGCCAAAGAATTAGCCAAATCAGGTCCTTTTTTCRTTGAAGAAATGACGATGCATCTCAAATGGGTTGGCAACATGTACACCATTGTTGTCCGGCGTGAAGCATTGGTGAAGGACCTCAAACGAGAAATCCATCGTGCCTTGAACGTACAACCGGAGGTTCAAAAGCTCATGAGTTGGAACATAAGGAAGCATGCTCAACCAGCAACCGATAACACGAGCATACGAGATTGTGATTTTGCAAAGGACATACGACTCATCAAGATTGGCCAAACCTATGTCCGAGTTATCAAATTCCATTTTGATTTGAAAAAGATTATACCAGTTCACGAGCACTTAATTCGGTCACCAGCATACAATGCAATGAGATTGAAAGAACTCTACGCCAATTTTAAAGCTGGGTCCCGTTTCGATCTTCCCCAAGCAMCCCAAGAAGCTACGATTGCCAATACGACTAGTTCTAATTTGACACTTCCACCACAAGAAGGCAAACCTTCTAGTCTATCAATTAAACCAACTTCCGATCAAACCTTGACGACAACAAAATCCAGCAATATTGTAGAAGTGCTATCACCTTCCAGGTCTTGCGTGTAACATCTAACGACATAAAAACTTAAATTAATCTCTTTTGTGAAACTCGCTTTATGTAACTTCCCAATGAGGGTTTGATCAAAATAGTCATCGGGAACTTCAAGGCATGGCATGCCAGCAGGTGAATATGGTGCATTGAAATGCTTTGGTGCCAACCAACCTCCGTGCCAACTCAATATCAAAGATGACACTACAATGGCCTCTATTGCCAAGAAGGCATCAAAATAAGCTAATCCAACTTTTTTGATGATGAGAGCATAGTGGCACCTTATATTGTCTAAAACCATCGCMACCGCAGATGGAACAAGAGAYGGGACRRAAATGCRACTATTGTGTGAAGGCAGAACTTTTGGGCTCCACTGCATCAAYRCCAAAGGCTTTCYGGATTTYTTGGGCAACACCACAAGACTCCGTCCACATGCCACTTTCGAAACCTTTCCGTTCCATGCTAGAGCTCACKCAACAACTCAATCCTTTGACAAYGGAGGAATTGTTCCCTTTTATGATGTTATTGATGATATAAAAGGACTTGGACAAGGGGTTGTTASGRGTGTTGCGKGGATTGCAATGCGRCACTTCCAAAAGGAGGGGAGACRGAAYGGRAAYTCTCCGGYACMGTGACTCTAAGAAAAGGTTTTCACATTCCCGAGCATATTCATGCGGAGGCATTGCTCTAGGAGGTGGATATCCAAGTGAATCCTAAAATGACACTAAGGACACACAAAGTGTTTGATGAATGACTTATTATGCTTTTACCATAAAATCAGAGAATGCACCCATTGATCCAAAAAATGAATCATACTGGAGTGCGTGCCTAGCTATCATCAAGGTGGCGCCCTGAATTCAAAGTCATACACGTGTGCTCTTGAATTCAAATTTGAGTCCTCCACGTGGCATGACTGGATAGGGTGAAGAGGTGGACTGCATGATCTCTCGTATGCTAACATGCTGATAAAGCCAAGATTTATTAAAAAAAAAATTATCATCACCAGCCAGACAGCCAGACAGCAAGACTGAGCTTCAACACATCTGACAACAAGCGAGCTCACTGAAATGACAGAAATAAAAATAAAAATAAAACTTGCCTACAACAATGGATTGTGATGTCATGGTACTTGACTAGCTACTGTATAAGGTTACAGTCAAGTTGATCCCCTCCACTATTCACATGCTGCACCTATTAATTCTGCACAGAGAACAAGCTCATTGGRGAATAATACGTTACTTATTGAACAACAGGGGTTGTTGGGTGTTTCATCAAAACCCTACTTGTCTTGAGCTTATGTCCACATTTGTGTAATGCCTATCATTTGGCCTTCACTACTGTAAAATCTGGTTCCAATTGATTGAAAAAAAAAAAAAATCTAAAAAAAAAAAACCCTCCCTTTTGCTCTTAGTGTTTTGATTACTTAGATCCTTTTTTGGGTGGACGGACATGCACAAAAGTTTGTGTTCTCGGAAACAGTACAAGTGTGGTCTTGAATGCCAGCAAGTTTTAAATGGCCAGCACCTCTGCGTGGACTTTGGGGAGTATTGTATGATTTTAGAGGAATGTCTGTTAAGTTATTTGAGAGAAGGAAATTAAAAGGGGCGCAGACAGAGCGAGCGCGACTCGAGAACTGTTCCTTCTCTAAAATGGCAGCAGCAGATGCTTGTGGGTGAAGAATGAAATAATTGTGTGAGCTTTGAATTCATGGATGTAGACAAAAGTCGGCTAACTGAGAACACACTTTGAATCAAAAAAATATTGGAAACTTCTAGAATTGTTTATGATATATGGAAGTAGTTGGTGATGTGGTGTGTTCTAAGTTAAATTGTGGACCATGACGTGGAGGAAGACAAGCATGAACAAGAAGGCTTTGAATCATTGTACAACAGAACTTGCATGACTTACCTTCGTCCCTTCCTAAACAAAAAACTTGAAATCTAAAGAGGTATCATCTTCAAGTGAGTGAATTTATCTAACATGCATTATTGTGTATTGAGGAGCCTCTCATTTCTTMATCTTATGTAGACAAATTGTAACTAAAGTTGGATAGAGTTCAATAATGGTATTTGAATGTAAATACAGTAACATGTAAATGTTATAAGAAGTGACAATTAATTGGATAAATATTTCTATAATTGTGCCTTGATTTCAAATGTAAAGTCTATATATTTAAAATATATATCCACAACTATAAGACACTTTCTAGTTTCTTCATCAATGAACATTGTCTATAGATGTATTTAAACCTTGGAATGAATAGTTATAAGGTGGATACATCTAAACCGCAACCTTTCTAAAATTATTATTATTACTCTATGTACATCTCCAAAATCAACATGTTGAGGAAATTATTTTAGAACATCTTTAAAAAAATCATATTTTGCCCATTGAAAACTTTTGAATACGGTATCCAAATGTCGCGTTCTTTGGTGCATTGGAAACCTCCGTTCACTTGCCAACAAGAACATAAGAAAATTTAATCAAACTAATAATARTAACTAAGATAGACTACTCTTAAGACCATTTAAGATTTGATTGCATTTTCAGGCAAGCTTAACTCTTTGAAACAATTTTCACTAAATTTTCATAGGAAGGAAAAAGAAATTGGCATCTAACCCAAGTCATTTCATATTTTTTGGACCTTCAAGGAATTAGTTACAAATTTTTGAAGTTGTAATGCAGTGGTTACTAAAAGCGACCACCTCCTTGAAATGATCATTGCTGGTACATTGAAGAAAGCAAAATGTACCTCTGTATCATGATCGCTTTTAGGGCATGGGCACTTTAAGAGCAAACTACCTTAGGTTTAGTAGAAAGATAATGAAAGGTTGTTAACATGTGAATCAAAAATCTTGAGTCCATGAGCTTAAGCACCTATGTTATAGGCACTTTAAGCACATGCACCTTTCATGATTATAGGATATTTATTTTACAGATACCTATATTATAATCATCTCTTATGGTTATAGGTACCTATGGTACCGGTATTTATCTTTTAGACACCTAAAACGATTGTAGAGTACCTACTAAGGTAAAACATCCTATTGTGGTTAGAATTAGGAGTTTGCCTTACGTCATTGTTTGCACTTTCTTAAATTATGAAAAACAATTAGAGCATTGAAGTTACACTTTTTCAACAAAATATGATTTTTTTTTGAATTTTTGAATAATATAGCTCGACATGGCCCCAAAGAATCTCTAGACTGCCCCTTAAATCCATTAAGGATTGGTCAACCACTTTTGGGTTGATATTGATACTTTTTCATTAATAGGCAAAGTTTTAGGATGAATTTGGATACGGACAAAAGAGGACGGATGTGGGGAATTGTAAATAGAATGGATCGTTACAAGAATCACGACAACCTGAGCTCGCATGTGGTTTATAGATTGAAATATCTAATGAAATTTAGGCTGAAAATACAAAAAATTCCAATAAGTGAACCTTGAATTGCTACAAAATTTATTGTGGAGGCCCAAGCATTCATGCCAATTCCATGAGCATGGTCAAATCTCTCAAAGCATCACAATTTGAAATATTTTCCATGTTTAATTATAAACTAGAGAATGTCTTGTCTGCCTCCTAAATCAACCACGGTCCTTAATCGGTTAACCAACAAAACCTATGTCCATAATGTTCATCTCACACCCGAAGCAATCACAATAATTCCTAACGTGGAAGGCCTAAAAGAGACATTCCGWATAGTAAAATACACTCATTAGTTTGTTGTTTCTTATGAAGTCACCAATCACTTCGTTATTGTCAACTAAAACATTGATTGTGGCCTAAATTTCAATTATTGAAAAAGACCATAATGGAGTGTTACGAATCTTCTAATGGAATCATTTCCTAGGTGTCTACTATAGGGTCATCTAACCCCAATGGGTTGTTCTAATTCTATATTTAGGCTCAAGACACATAGGCTCAAATTTCTATATTCACATGYGAGGGTTTTTGGTTTGAAAGGTACTCACTTTATTGATCCACAAATGACCGAATAACCGTTGAACGTACAAGGTAATCTTGGGTAGGTGTGTATGAAGTCATTTTTTAATAGATGTTCTTCAAATTTTGACTCAAGGTCTAAACATGTACTTCCTAAGTAAATATAATTTTCTTTCCAATTGGGTGCCCGGATCAAAAGTTATGCCTTAAACTTTTCAAGCAACTCGGGCAGCTTCAAGGAGTATATGCAAAATTACTCTTTTAGAATTGAAATTTGGMAGATGTGTATTTTACATGATACAAGATGCAAATGTGAAAAAAAAATTTGCATGTGTAGTGTAAAAAACTCACTCTAGGAGGTTTTAAAGTCTATTGGACTAGTTGGGCAAGCTCCAAAAAAAAACTTATTCTTTTAGCTTCAAACATTATAATCTTTCAATTTGTGTGGTCAAAAATTCTGAAATTTTTACAACACATTCCCATAGTTGTTCAGTACAAATTTGTACTATTGCATTTTGAATTTTTTTTCTAGGCTATCCTAAAAAATGGCAATTTTTCAACAATTTGTGCCCTAACTGAGCCTTGGTTCTTTTGAATCTGCAACAAGTAAGCACATCTTCCATAACATTGAGTAGCTTGCTCTGGCATTGTTTCAGCTTAGGGTGGATGGTGTGGAATATACCAACCCCAACAGCCTTCAACCCTTCACTAGGGCTAATTGGACATGTGGAGGATGCAAAGGATGTTGGATGTGAAATATTCCACACCATCACTGTAGAGACCATGCTTGCTACTGAATGTCTAGGAGTGCCAAGCCACAAGGCAAAGACAAAAGTTCTTATTTTGTTCCTTAACATAAGTGGGACCTCTCCATTTACACTTGTAATAATAAAAAGCTTATTTTTTGTATAGGGCAATACATGAGGAGGAGGGTATTGCAGTCAACTACTSGCTGATGAGTTGGGCTTCACCTTCCTCATTGGCTCTTTGTTTACCACAATACCCTAAACAACAATTGCCTGACATGAACTACAAACAAGAATGAAAATTAACAATTTGGACAAATTGTGGGCGGGAATGAACAATCTGAATGAAAAATGCATAATGCCCGACTTTGTGGTTTTGCCCACATAATTGGGTTGATAACGACTTCATGTAGGTAACCCAAAAGCGCCATTGATCTAAAAGCGCCATTTTCACAATTTGTACATTTCCAAATCAATTATGTACCTATGTGGAAGAAATGCTTACCCCCTAATTGCCCAATCAACCATATATGGTCGATCTGAAATTCCAGGCTCATTTTTTAATGGGCAATTAAATTCTTTTGACCATTTAAAAAAAAATTCGGGCAGTTTTGAAGGTTAACCATCAAAAACTTTCATTTTTCACTGAAAAAAAGTACATATTTGATTATTGAAAGGGTCTTCAAAGGCATATATGTCCATTAGTGGAAGAATAAAGCTTGCCAATTTTACTTCATTTCCTTTCTTTTAGCAAAGTTTGCCGATTTCACTTGATTTGAGATCTAAAAAATTGTATTTATCCATTTGCTTTGAAAATGGTCCAGCGGAAAGAATAGATTGTTTTCATGATTTTCACCATTGAAAATTAATAATGCAAGTGTTGATCTGGAGCTATTTGCAATTTATACTTATCAGAAAACATTGCATTTCAACAGCTGCAAGGTGTATTGGGTAATGAGTTTGATAGCTTTTCATGTGAAATTAAGTTTTTTGGAAGTGCATTTTAGTGTGCTAACACTCTTTGTAGTTGTTCATGTCACCTCCAATCTAAAAAAACTTTTATATGCAAATTTCTGAAACATTGTGGGGAAAGGCAACATACTAAAAATAGAAAATGTACATTTCTCTTGTTATAATCTTACAACTCCTAAGCAATTTTGCACTCAAAATTGGTGACATCCAATGTCTGATGACGCAGTTCTGGGAAAGTGGGAAAAACATAAGCTCATTAACTTAGATTCATTCATACTCCCAAGAATTCAGACATTTATTTTTACTTTTTAGTTTTTATTTTAGTTTTGAAACATGGATAAATTCCATTGAAGACTAAGGTAGAACCACCTATAACCAACCAAATAAGGAATTTGGACAAATTTGAAGCAATGCAAGGTATATATTTTTAGAGGTGTGTTGATAAAAATGATGAGGATTGCAAAAACTTTGGTAATTTTATCGCATGAATTGAAATTACTATGAATTTTGAAAGGCAAAAAGTGCTCCGGACCCATAACCAATCTCTAAACTCTTCCATTTCCAATCATTCAAAAATCTACTTTTCCATTCACTGCTTCCTACATTTCTTTGCACTACTTTGGAACATGTATCATGAACTTTTAGTCCCAACCTTGAAAAGATGAAAAAAACACATTCTAGCCTTGGTTGGAAATAGGTCAATCTATGGTTCGTTATGGGGCACTGGTTGGTAATGGGTGGTTCTACCTTATCTTTATCCTTTTTTTTTTTTTTTTAGCCATTGCATTAAGAAAGAAACATAACACGAGACAGCCAAGCCAAAGCTGGACAATGAAGAGAACGAGCACAGACAAAGAAAGCACAACTAAGGTAGGAGGCTCCAACTCCGAATGGGCATTTTGAACCAAACATGAAACAAAGGTACATCTTGCTTTCTTCAGTTTACAAAAATGTACAAACTGTGTACATTCTAGGAGGTGGTTGTTTTTAGAGCCCTATGGCATTTCAACTTCAAAATTTCATAACTAATTCTACAAAGCTCCAAAAAATATGAAACAACTTGAGCCACATGTCATTTCCTCTTGTCTTTCAACAAAACTTTACTGAAAAATATCTCAAAATGTTTTACCTCCCCAAAATCCAGTTTCAGTGCTTATATGGTCGCTTTAAGGACCTCCTACCTTAATCGCTAATAAAGGAGCAAGGAGGGAAGACTACCCTCATCATTGAGTCAATGGAGTGCAGTGGGGAACTTCCTTGTGGGTTATCTAGATAGCTATAGGAATACCACGGTCCTTGCCCAGGATTGATGGCCCTTGGAACTCCTTCAGAAGGTCATTTGTGAGGCCTTCCTTTCGTGGCTTGGCTATTGTGTACTTTGGTTCCTATTTTAATGCAATGGTTCTTTCCATTTGTTCAAAAAAGAAAAAAAAAGCTTGTGAGTTTTCCCTTATCATTGAGTCAATGGAAACTGTCCATTTGTTTTATAAAAATAAAAATAAAAATAAAATAAAAAGCTTGTGAGTTTAGACCATTAGTGAGTGTCCGTGAAAAAACAGCGTCCAATTTAAAGTTAGCTACAGTAGTGGAATTGGGGAAAAAACAAAACATTGCAATTTGATTACATYGGGGAGAAAAAATAGTGAATAAACTATTAAATTTCTATTTAAAGTAAAAAAATAGAAAAATTACATGGACTTGTACTTGRAAACATAGTTAAATATGGGAATTAAAGGAAAATAACAAGTAGAACTAAGGAAAATCCCAAACACTATGTTTGTTACACCCCTATGCTTTTGTAAATTTTATTGATCTACAGTACAATGCAAGCACATTTGGTACCCCTTGTAGAGTCCGTTTACCRAATTAAAAACGAGAATGTTGAATGTCTTGAGAAATCACAACATGRCTAATTTATCAAATGAAAGAAAAAATGCTCAAATGAATGCTAGTTTTTTCARTTAATGGAAAACTATTTATTTTTATGAAAGTTTTGAAATTCTAAAAAACTAGAATTGGAGTGCTTAACCCTAGGCTAATTTTTAAATTACTGTATTGCCAAGTATGGGCTGGGCTTGACCAAGGAGTAGGGTATTTAACCCCTAAATGCTCAAGGCACCCAAATGTGGTGTCGATAAAACTTTGAAGTTGAAGAAAACCTAACCATGTTGCTATTTTAAGTAGTTTGTATTTTTGGCAGATGCCTATTAAGGTCTAGCTTTAGCATCAAAAATTCAATCTGGAAAATAAATGACTATGATTTTTCTAATCAAGATTTTGTGCAAGGGTACCCTGTGTAATCTTGATTTATCCTAGTCTCGAGGGCTCTTGGAAACGAGCCTCAAATACACTAGATCTTGGAGACAAAATTGCATAATCTTGAAATCCATTTAAGAAAAATGTAGAGTAGATTTTGAGAAGCTATAAATTGATTGGGGTTGTACATGCTGGGCCTTATAATCTCATATATTTTGATTGAGAGACTTTTTAGATTCACCATCCAAAAAGTGGATTGAGATTTTTTTGTAGTTTTGCCAGCCTCTTGATTAAACATTATAACCTTTTAACTCACAAGTTATATTGTTGTGTTTTCTTTTCCAATGTAATCTCTAACTTGTCTAGTATAAATTTGTAAGGTTAAAATTCAAAAAAATTGATGCCATTTATCAAAAAGTTCAATTTGGAGCAAATTTCTAGAAGCTAAAAACAAGCCTTGGGCATTTATTAAACGGTTAAACTCAAACTGACTAGATGATGGACTAAGTTCTAAATGCCCAAAGCACCATATTTTGGTGTTGACTAACTTCATATTTACATAAAATGTTACTAAATGACTATTATTACTAGTTATTTTTATAATCAAATATCCTTTAAAGTCTATTTTAAGCATCAAAAAGCCTATTTAAAAAATTTTAAATCATGATTTTTTGTTGAAGTTTTTGTGCAAATTTTTTCCATTCCATTCCATTTGAGAGCATTAGAATCTCACGAGTTATTTTGAGATCCACGGCTATGGAAACTTACAACATCAGCAGTTTGACACTTTGTGACGTGGTTCTGAGATTGCCACGTTAGAAAATATCAATTAGATAAACTAAAAAAAAAAAAAAGTTTTAGTTTTTTTTAAATTGAAATAAATTATTATTTATATTTATTTTTTAAATTAGAAAATTCTGGTAGTAGTGATTGCTTTGGAGTTTTTCGATGGCGCCCTAAAACAGCCCTTCTTTGCCCTCAAATCTTATGTAATGCTTTCATATCTTGATTTTTTGGTGTAGAGGGATCTTGAAAGTGAGCTTCAAATACACTAGTTGTTGAGGAGAAAACCACATAGGAAAATCATTTAAAAATTTATTGAGTAGATTTTGAAAAGCCATGAATCAATTATGGTTATGCATGTTAATAGCTATAGACTCATATTTTTTCATGACCTCGATTTTTAAATTGACATGTAAAATGAAAGACTTCATGACCCTTTTGTACTTTTAGCACACTCTTGATCAAACACTATAATCATTCAATCTTAAATTGATTTTGTTGTGTATTCTTCTCCTACGTGATGATTGATACATCTAATTGGAATGCATATGGTTATAGTTTTATAAATGGTAAAAATAACCAAAACTTGGGTTTTCTCTTTGATATTGGGCAAACTATGAGAAGCTCAAGGAAGGCCTTTGAGCACTTAAAATAGGGATTATTAATAAAGGCCTCAATAACACTCTTTGGTAACAAGTTTGATGAGAGTTAAAATCTTTGGTCACAATTMTCAATAAGATTTCAAACGTATCATTGGTAGAAATATAAGTTAGATGAATATTAATCATACGTAGCTTTATATGAATGAAACATAACTCTATATACCATGTATCATACGAGTCGCCTACTTTTGACATTAGAAAAGCTAATATAATTTCTTATTTGGAATAGGAGTAGCAAATTCCAAWWTWWWWTTYKTTGATTTAGTAGAAAAGATTAATCAATTTTTTTTAATCTTTCTTCATCTACTTGAATATTTTTAGTACAATGATGAAAGGCTATGTTTGTAACCAATATTGTTCAATAGTTGGCCAACTTCTAAACCAAAGAAGAAGAATTTTATAACTCAACATAACACATGTTCAATACAAGTATGAAAATCTCTTGTAACAAACAACACTAGAAAAAGTAGTACATTTGATTGTTTATAAAAAAATTAAACAAACTTGAAAATAATAGTTTTATATGTCCAAACAAATTGATGTCCATTTTCGTGGCTTAGAGTTATATGGGTGGAATCATAACCTTAATATAGGACACAACTAAAAGTGATTATTGCATACAGTTACACCTAGTTTCTGTTCACCAAAAAATACAAGTCAAATTAAAATTCACATGCAATTTTGAGTAATAATTGAAATTAGAATAAAATGAAGGTCAACATTTCATAATTAATAAAATAATTTTACTTTGTTAGGTATTACCCAATCATCTAAAAATTTACAAAAAGATGAATGTATTAACAAATAAATTGAGCAATTTCTTCATCCATCTGCCCTCAACCATCTCATTTCTAAAATTTAAATTTAAAATAATTTTCTACCAATTCATGCCATGGATCGATAATATCCATAATATCCATTGTTTTGCATAGAATTTATTTCTTGCACATTCACATAATCTCTATGGCATGACCCTATATGGTAAATATCTTCTATATTCAATCACTGACTTTCACCATCGCCTTACAAAACAATAATTTGAGATTAAGAGTAGTCTTTAAAAACAGTACCCCCCAAAAAATTCAAACCCATAAAAGCTTTATAAAATGCATCATTTGTAAAATCTCTTCCTTTTCATTTCAATACAAGAGAGGAGTTTAGAAGTAGTTTACTACGTAGTTGTTTTTCCTTGGACCAATGGTTGTTTAGAGGCCCATGTGTGGTGGATAGGGACAAGTCTTACTTATCTTAGGGATCTAGAGGCTTGATGAAGATGTTCTTGCTCCTCCCAAAGGAGAGTGTTCTTTGTTGGGATTATATTATGTGAGGAAGAAGAATTATTATGTGGAGAAGGAGAGAGTTGTGTTTTTTTGGAGTGTTTTTAGAGAATGTGTGTAGAGAGCCGAAACTTTGATCAATGAGAACTCTTGTTGTGTGAAGAATTGATAATAAAAATTTTAGGGCTTATTTTTTATGAAATTGCGCTTATTTAAACGTGTCTTTTGCTTAATTTGCAGTTGTGAGGGAGGAGTTATAAGCATGTGAGTGGAGGAGGGTCTGCTGCCACCCATTAAAGAGGAGCGGAGAATCTGGCGACCACCACAGTTTGTGTTTTTATCTTCTTTCTTTGAAACTTTCAGGCATTAGAGAAGTTTTGATTAGCTTTCTATAGACACAAAAATCAAAGCATTTGAAGTTATAAATTAAAAATTATGAGTTGTTGAATGATAAGGACTCTGCTGCCTTTCAATTGAGAAGGCCGAGACTTTGCTTGTCTATAGTTTTTGGACAGTAGTTTAGAATGATCTTAAACTTGAGGGAGAGTTAGTTTGTGAGAATAACTTCTTAAAAAATTATTGAACTTGGAAATTGGAAGAAATTGGAAGGAGATATAAGAGTTTGAGATAGGAGAGGTTTGTTGCCTTTCAATTGAGAAGGCCGAGACTTTGATTGTCTATAACTTTTAGACAGTATGTTGTATTGATTTGAGATTTGGAAGGATCTTAGATTATCTTATTAGCTTTTCAAAATGCTATAACACTTAGCATTTGGCTTTGTAGAACATCTGTGGTACTAGTTTGAAGGCAGTTGTTATTTACAAAAGTTTCTTTTGAAACTAGTTGGGATTTTTTCAAGTTCTTGGGTGAAGGAAGACTCCAAGATTTCATGACTTTGGAGATTTGAAGACTTTTGCAGGAGTTGTGTGTGTTGTGGCTTGTGGTTCGACAAAGTTGTTTTATTTGTTATTCCCAGCCAGTTTTGGAGGCTAGTTGCAATTTTGATTTCAGCGTTGTGAACCTGTTGCGAGCCGTGGTTATTCAGTAAGCGCTCCATTTTGTGTTTGTGGCAACGAAGTGGAGTTAACGGCCCACATGGTTGATCTTTTATGTTGTTCCTACTGGTGAAAGGCGCCTCCTGGTCACCGTGGGTTTGAAGTTTAGGATCCCATCATTCGGACGGTCACTCGTATTGGCTGTCCCGTTTTACCCGTTCCAGACCTTGTTTCTTATCACACACACTTACATTGGCCCTTTATAGCCACCACAGGATAGGTCAACGGGGACGTGATTGAAGTTTGAAGATTGAAGATTGAAGACCAAAGATTCGACTGAACTCTCTAGCGAACTATTCCCAGTTGCAGCCAGATACTTCGTGTATTCCCAAAGCGCACTCCTCTCTACCCGACCTTTAGTGCTTCCACTGAGAGAGCTTTGGGACAACTGGTGAGATTTTTCTATGGAGGATACTGGAGGGACTTGTAGTACAGCAGGTGGCGGTACTGAGAGAGTCCAAGTGCCTATGGAGGATCTCCTTGGAGCATTGGCTCTATACATGGAGTCCCATAGAGTTGACCAAAGTGGACAAGCTGCCACGAAGGCTTTAAGAGCTGTTGTTACTAAGATTGGGAGGTTTGATGGCAAGGACATCTCCAAGTTCTTGCGAACCTACATTTATGAGATGGAGGTGCATTGTGTTGATGAAGAGCGGATGATGCATACCTTCGACATGGCGGTTGTACCTGATATTCGTGACCGGGTCCAAGAAATCCGCCTACTTGTTGTCTCGTGGAGTGTCTTTGTTGAGAGGCTACGAGATGAATACTTTGATGAAGACTCTAAGAGGATGACCAAGAGATCCTTCCTCGAATGGGTGGAGCAGCTACCTGGAAGAACCTTGGGTCCTGCTGAGCTGCTCAAGGACTTTGAGAGGAAGTTTGGCCGATTACCTTTGGCAGAAAAGCGCCTTCTAGACTCTAGGAAAGCCGAATTAATCCTTCAAGCAGTTGATGACGCATTGGAAGACAGACTTCTTCTACTTCTTGGAGACCGTACTACTGAAGGTGATTTTATTGATGATTGGAGTAGAGTGGAGGAAACTGTGACTCTCTTGGCCAAACAACAACGTGTGAGATCAAGGTGTGAGATCAAGGTGTTGGAGTAAGGATTGAAGCTGAGGTCATCCAGACACCGAAGCCTTTCAAGGTGTCTTTTGCTCCGTCTTCCTCTACGCATCTAGGATCTATTTTAAAGCCAATCAATTCCACCAAAGGAAATGCCCTCGAAGAACTTATCAAAGGCTTTCAGAGGTCACAAGCCTCTACTGCTTCACAAAGAATTAATTCTACCCGAGAATATGTATGGAGGTGTATATTTTGTGAGAAGACTGAGAAAGAAAGCTCGAGAGATGGACTTCGAGACTGCGTAGAGTGCGATGAGGCAGTGAAGGATGGATTCATCATATTCATAGATGGAAAGATTCATGATGCTGCCACCAAATCACCCTTGGACACTAATTTCGGCAAAGGAGGGATGAAGAAGCTTATACAAGAAAGGATGAGCAAATCTAACTCTATACATGTGCACGAAGTTGAGACGTACCATATTGAAGTGGAACAATATTCCATTGATGCTTCACTTGCTGAAACAAAGGTGATTTTGAAGAGAGGTGCTCAAGCTATCAGACATGCAACCAGGTGGGAGGATCTTGTTGATATTAACACCATCAGAGCGTTTTTGGAATCAGAGAAAGATATCAATGATCATAATGAGGTTTCAGTTGAAAAAAAACGTGCAAGAGCTAAAGTTGAAGATGGTGAAGAGCCAACAACAAAGAAAAGACGTCATGTGCTAAACAATCCTCCAAAAGAATTGAAGCATAGAGTGACTACAGGCTCAAAGGCCACAAGTCCTGACCTCGGGCATCCAAGCTTCATACCGCTTCTTGATAAAGATTGGGGAGAGCCTAGTGATAGCAAGAACGATTGTGAAAAGGGAGCTCTTGGCAAGGCGAAGACTAAAGGGCCTGCATACAAGCTCCAATCTGACATTGAAAGCTCTATTGATATGAAAGGGATATTGGAAGGGAGGATCTTGGATGCTAAGATTGAATTCACTTTGAGAGAAGCCCTTGGCATTGCCAAAAAGGATTTCCACGAGCTCATTATCGATATTATCAAGAAGAAGAGGCAAATRACTGCAGAGGCTGTTATGGTGAGTGCTTTAGACACTCATATGACGAAAGATGAAGAGAAGGAGATTGGTGAAATATTTGCCATGATGGGTGACCCAGAGGCTGAATACGAGAAAGTCCCAAGCAATGGTTTAGAGGGGGTGGGCAACTCGAAGATCAAAGATGAACCCTTTCACATTTCAAAGGAAAGTGAAGTGATGACAGATGAGTTCAGAGAAGAGGCAACCTTTGAAGATATTGCTACAATGGAAGCCAAGACTTTTGAATTGACCTATGATGACTCCGATACTATAGATCAAGAAGACAAGTTCGAATTTCATCAACAATTTTGGGCTAGAGCTACTACCGAAACAAAGGTGAAGCTTGGAGCGCTAGATGAATCTGTTTTAGCCCTTGTTGACCATGGTTTTGAGATCAACATCATATCTCACCAACTTTATGAGAAAGGCAAATGGCCAATTGATACAAATCATGGTTGGATCATGCGAGCAGCTAACAGTGAACGAAATCAATTATACGGTGCTTGTCCTGCTATACTAGCCAAGATTGGAGATGTGGTGGTTRAACAAAACTTCTTTGTTCAAAATTCCGGAGCTTATCCCATACTCTTGGGGCCAACCATTCATTACTGCTTCACGCATGAAGACCGAAGATTCGACTGAACTATCTAGCGAAATATTCCCAGTTGCAGCCAAATACTTTGCGTATTCCCATAGCGCGCTCCTCTCTACCCGACAACGTGCTAAGGTAGAACCACCCATTACCAACCAGTGCCCCATAGCCAACCGTAGATTGACTAATTTCCAACCAAGGCTAGAATGTTTTTTTCATCTTTTCAAGAACATTTAGTTGTGCATTGAACTCCCGTACGTACCTCCGAAGACTCCCTATTTGCTTCAGTYTCACCAATGCCACTCCATCACAAATGTATTGATACTCAGGCATGAAGCGCTCGCTAATCAATTCCTTGAAACCAGGCCAAGTYATGTTACCCATCACTTCTGGACTTTCACTTCAAAAGCGAGTCCACCAAATCAAAACATGGCCCTTATGGAAGGTTGCTGCAATGGTAATCTTGTCTGCTTCAAGTGCTCTTTGAGCTTCAAAGTACAATTCCAACTCTACCAAGAAATGCTTTACTTTGTAGGCCTTGCCAATGCCTGTGAAAGAGGATGGCATGTTGGTTTTGCACAATTTATGTGAAGAAGAGCTAGAGCCCTTTTCTTTGACCTCCTTGATTTCACCTTGCATCACTTGAAGTGTTTTGACAAGTTCCTCAAACATGAGGTCATGACCCTTGTGCTTACGTTCCGTTTGTGGATTTAGCGGACTGGTAGCAGTGTCTCCTTCTCTACCACTATTTTCCAAGTTTTCATTTGCACTGGGGATCATTTCATGACCCATTTGTTCCGGAGGAAGTGAGTCTCTCCCCTCCGTTTCTTCAGGAGATTATTCAACAGGCTCAAGACTTTGACTATGCGTTTAGCGCCTTTGCTTTGAAGCTCCAATTTCCACTGCCTTTAGCCTTGCAATGACTTCATAGCTCATTGTACCCTAGCAAAGCCCTACTCTGATACTAAATGTTGCAATCCAAATGTCACTTCACCACACCTTCACAGCTCAATGAAATCACCATGYTACGTTTACAGCTTCACTTGGGTCACCAACTGCCGAATACTGCACATGCCAAGCATCCATAGCATTAGTCTCTATTTCACAATCATCTTGCTAAGTCCCAGTCCCTGGGACTACTAGCACACACCCATCATGTCATCGGGGCATGTCACTTAGTAACATGGGGCGGAACTTCCATCTTATTGTGCAAGGACTTGTGGTGGCACTAATCACCACGGTCTCAACCGCCCTTGGATGTCACTCCATTCCTTGCTAGCCCATTTTGTATTTGCTACTTCCCAAACCGTGGCTAATTAGGACACACATGCAACTCAGGACACATCGAGTGTGGCCTAACAAGAAGAGGGACTTCACCCAACCGGTGCCACGGGACACACACAAGTGTCCCATAGTGCCTTGGAGTGGTGGTGAAGGCCACACCACCAATCTTAAGTCACTAGGACTCACCTAGGCTCCAAGAGGGAGTGAGGAGTGAGACCAACCCCTCCTACAATACTCTATATAGGATTTGGCAGACCCCCATCCTAGGTCAAAGGAAGCCACCACATACCTTTTCGCAAATTACACCCCGTTTAGACTCCCGAACTTCCAATATTGAAAGCCCCTTTTAGTCGAAATTTCACAAGAATTCAACAAATATTGCATTGGGAGGAGCCTACCTCAAAGTGAAAAATGACTTGAAATCACGAAATCATGCCTCAAATGACTTTAAGGATTAACCCAGACATGCTTGAAAGCCCTTCGTGGTTGTATAGTAWATTATAAATACGTRGTATTTTATCATAAAAATACTGATCAGATACKTTTTGATAYAAAGTAATTTAATGATCATGATAATATGTGAATATCAATGTGTCACAATTCATATGTTGTATAGAGAAACCCAAGGGCCCCTCTAGGATTAAAGTATCCACATGTTCTTTGAAGATGAATGCCCTTTGTTAACCCCTAAAAGCCCAAGGGCTTTGGGCAAAACACAAATGTATTATAAAATATAAGTTCAATAACTTTTTTGAAGTTTTTTTCAAAGAAGATGATGTAAAGCACCAAAAGTAGAAAATATCCGTGTGGTCAAAATTATAAAAAAAATTATAGATCCTCTCCAAATGAATTTCAAAGGTATAACGTAAAAAATTCATCAAAAATACAATTTCTATTTTTAGCATTTGAATTTTTTTTATAGGTCAAAACTGTGGTTTCTATTGATTTGAAAAAAAATGCATAAGATCTAGTAATGAGAACACCAACACTTTCCTCAAATAGTAAGTTTTTCAACACTAAGCAAATTTAAACACTTTGTGCTATTTCACTTATAATTTTTGTTTGACTGTAGCGATCTTAGTTTTGAATATAAATGTTGAAAGAGAGCCTAAAATTTGTAAAAAAAAAAAAAAAAAATTATGTCCAAAAGTTCTGCCCAAAGTCGGGCTGAGACCAAAAATAGTCGCTCGGGCTTTTAGGGGTTAAAGATGTGTTTTCTTTGATAGGAAGAATTTCATTTGTTTTCCAAATGCATGAAATTGAATTTTCCTTACTCCATGGTTACTTAGTACTGATGGGTCAAAGTTAATTCTTGACTTCACTAAGGTAGGATGCTCTAAAAGTGCCCATCTCCATGAAATTGCCTCTATAAATAGAGGTAGAATGGATATGAGGTGATCCTTAAATGGACCATATTCACCATTGAGTGAATCAAGAAAAAATTCTTTTTTATTGCAAGAGTCAATCATTGTCTTTCATGTCCTCCCACCTCTTTACAAGTTGCAAGTGGACAGATTTTGGAAGACCTACAGTCATAAATAGTAAAATAGGTGCCTATGCCCCCCCAATCTTTGAAAATTCACATGTAATTAAAAAATGCTTGGAAAAATATGAAACCACTTGTGCTAAGTTCCACATCCTTTTTTCTTTCTCAGAAAAATGAACTAAAAACATTTTTGCACACGGAAACCTACAAAAAAAGCAAACCACCCCTTGAATGGTTGATTTAAGAGCAATCTACCTTATCTCTTTAGAACCCGTGGTTGATTTGGAGGGGCACTGCATTTTTTCAGGAATGTAAAAATAGAGTACATTTGGGGTTTTTCAAGTGGATGCCATTACAACTTCAAAAATTCATAACTAATTCCACAAAGCTTCAAAAAATATGAATCAACTTGGGTTAGATTCCAATTGTACTTGTCTTTCAAAGAAAACTTATCAAAAAATATTTCAAGAAGTTTCACCTATCCAAAACTCAGTTTTAGCTCTTCGATGGGCAGTTTTTGCCCCTCCTACCTTTGCAAATTCATTCATATCTTTGGATTTCATGGCAATGGTGGGATTATTAGGCAATATTGTCTCCTTCATGGCTTGTGTTTTGCAAAACCTTGCCCAAATTGAAACTTGTTTGTGCATTTCATAGGCCAACACTGCATTACTGAAACTAACCTAGCTTACTTGTAATTGCATGCCTTGCCAAACAATTTGAATCATGTTGAGCATCAAAAGATTCTCTAACTCCGTTCCTCTTTGAGTTTTTTCAAATTAGGTATGTTTTGACCTAGAGTGAGTATAGAGTCCAAAAATCGACCAAAATGTGATCAACCGGTCACTAAAGGGTTATAATAGAACCTCCCTTACTGAATAGGTCCCCGATCGGTCTAACATATTGGTTTATAGAGGTTTGTTGGCTAAGAGAGGGTCAGATCTAGTCACAACCATTGTAATGTGGCCCAGTCCGAGACTAGTTTGACAACATTGGTTTATAGTGGTTAATTGACTTATAAGGTGAAAAAACCTACTGTGGTCAAAATTTGGAGTTTGCCCTCATGCCATTGCTGAAATTTTTCAATTTTTTTTCCACATAAAGACAAATGTGAGAAATAGTGAGAGCAATTGAAATTATATTTTTTAGACAAAGTGTGAATTAGTTATGAATTTTTGAAGTGATCAGCGCGAAAGAGTCAAAAGGCTATCTCATAACCAACAAAAATTGTATCTAATATGCTCATCTTAATCACCTAAAGTCACAATAAGTTTTAATGTGGAAGGCCCTGAATTGTCACATCCAACAATGATCTACACTCAAAAAGTAGATTGCTCCTAATGAGGTCACTAATCACTCCATGGGGGGCAGGTTAGACATTAATTATGGTCTAAAAAACTATCATGGGCTCATTAGGTGTTCACTATGGGTCATCTGACTG
This sequence comes from Pleurozium schreberi, assembly GCA_006891605.1. NCBI lineage: Eukaryota > Viridiplantae > Streptophyta > Bryopsida > Hypnales > Hylocomiaceae > Pleurozium > Pleurozium schreberi. The sequence continues at coordinate 145,464 of VACF01000983.1, read as the reverse complement.
CAATGGGATGTAGTACCTTATACAGGAGCCACTTTCAGAGGTTCTACTCTACTACTCTAGTACCTCATGGTGTACTTTCTATATAAGTCCATGAATAACCCAGCAGYAGTACTGTCCAATGAATAATACTCCGTACTATGTTACTAGCCCTGTGATGATTTTTTAAAAAAAATTTTGAAAGAAAAGAAATCAAATAGAACAGAACAGACTAAAGCCACAAATTGAKCTTTGGCAAAAAGAAGGAACCAGCAAACACCTGCCTCACTGTCCAAGGAATAATGCCTGCCCTCATGCAGATGATGTCCACAAAAGTATGTTGCAAAACATTACCAGGGCCGTACACTCTGGTCAGATTCGTCACCTTGCTGTCAAAATAGTTTAATTTTGGCATTTTGACAATTCTGCAACTTCATTCAATTTATTATATATATATTTCTTTTTTTTGAAACTCATGGACAATTTCCATTAAAATAAGGAAACAATACAAAGAACTAGAAGGCGATCAATCTTTACATTTTCAAAAACTAAAGTGAACAAACCGAAGACAAAACAAACCAAAGGAGCGAATGGATTGAAGAGGCAGGGAAAGCCCAACGGAGCAGCCCAGCCAACAACTGAAGAGAAAGAGCGAGCGGACAGAGTAGAGGGAGAAGGAACCCCACCACCCAAGGACCCTTCCAACCAGAACCAACTAGCTRGCCCCAAAGGCCATAGTTAAAATCCTCCATCTTCGGATGACCAAGTTTCCATTTCATTTGAAGATTGGATCTCTCGCCAAAAGAATCCGTTTGGAGCCACGTGATGTCGAAGCGTCTGAGAAAGGTGCCAGTTTTATCAAGATAATGAGCACAAAGTTTGATGGATTTGAACCAAGCATAGCGGGCATGATCAATGAAGGCGTCCCATAACACTTGCTCCAGCTTTTGAGCCGACCAAGTGTCATTGTTGAAGCAAATGGCGTTCCTATCGAGCCATACTGTCCAAATAACTGACCCTCTAAAGAGAGACCACATAGTAGTACCTTTCCTCAACCACCTAGGCAATTTGGAACGAAGGATGTATTGTTGCCAAGTAAGGGCCGGCCAACTCCCTGATGTTGGAAGGATTTTCAAGGCCAAATAGAGGACCAAAATATTGTWTTGAATCAATTGAAATGGAATTTCATGGTCAATAAACTTAAAATTCATCCATCCACAAGTGACTTCGCACAACAATCACACCCAACCCAGAAAGACCRATATCCAACCGGACAAGAAACCAATGGCCCACGGGTAGGGCCTAGTGGGGCCCTGAAGCAGCTCATGGCCAGTCACATTGAAGCACCCAAGCTCCCAGTTGTGTCGACCAAAGCTCACAGCGGCTCAAAGACGAAGCCCTCAGCAGGCCTGACCTTCTGTCATTTGAGCAAAGACCAGTGCTTCATACCTTTGCTTGACGAAGGCTCTAACCAGAGCGTGTGTGGTGTGCGCGCTGCTCTTTTACATTTGTTGTGGATACTTGTCAATTCCGCTTGGCCACAACACATGATCATGCCATTGAACACAAACCCACATGACTGTTGTATTGGATTCTATGTAAGGTAGGAGGTCCATGAAGTGCCCTTCTAAGGGCTGAAGCTCAATTTTGGCAAGGTGAAACTACTTGAAATAATTTTCAGTACATTTTCCTTGAAAGACAAGTGAAATTGGCATCTAACTCGAGTTCTTTCATATTTTTTGGAACCCCATAGCCAACAAAATCTGAATCCATGATGGTCATCTCACTACCTAATGCAATCACAATATTTTCTAACATGGAATGCCTAAAAAGTCAATCCTTGTAATGAATTTCACACTAAAAAGTTGGAAGTGCCTTATGTGGTCACTAATTGCTTCATCTCTATCATGTAAGACATTAATTGTGGCCCACATCTCACAAAACTAAAATATCCACAATAGGGCCACTTCATAGGTGACCACTATGGAAGAAATAACGGCAATGGGCTATCTTACCTTACGTACATCCACGAGGTTACCAGTTCAATTCCCCATGTTGACATTGCTCGCATGGTGGTCTTGTTTGTGTTCCTCCTCCTCTTGTGCCCTGATGTGGATGCCCGCAGTGTGTAATTCTCACAAATATCGAAATGCAGTGGTTGTGTCTTTCCAGTCCTAGCAGTGTGCACCACCCATTGCCACATAAGTTGAGCTTCCTAGCACTTACCAAAATGGTGTAAAATTGTCTCCTCAATAGGCACGAGCAAACTGCACTCTTGGTGTCAACAATCCTGTTGATCCTTCCACGCCAGTGATTCACTACAACCACTCCATGCTAGATCAACCATGAAAGCCCTAAGGTAGGAGGTCCATAAAGCGCCCACCTAAGGGCTGAAGCTTAATTTTGGGAAGCTGAAACTGCTTGAAATAATTTCTGGTTAATTTACCTCAAATGACAAGTGGAATTAGCATCGAACCCAAGTTGTTTCATATTTTTTGGAGCTTTGTGGAGTTAGTTATGAATTTTTGAAGTTGCAGAAAAGTGCATTTCAATGGGCTCTAAAACCAACCACCTCCTCAAATGTAGACTACTTGTACATTGGAGAGTGCAAAATGTACCTCCAGAGCCTGATTGGTTTTAGAACATGCTCCATTTTAGGACTTCCTACCTTACTTCTTTAGGGACTCTCTCCTTGATCCATATTGTCCTCCATTTTTTATCCAATTTCCATGGCTTTGAGCATACTGTTGTTTCCAATTTCTCCACACTTTGATGAAATGTATTTTTTTTTACACTTACGGAGGACAATATGGATCAAGGAGTGAGTCCTTCAAACGACCATTTTTTGGTTGCTGCTTGACTTCGGGCAGAATTTTTTGGCAAACAAAAACAATTTGAATTTTTTTTTTTTTTTTCTTGAAGATATTGGGTTGTCTTTCAATATTTATATTCAAAACTCAGATCACTACGGTTAGAAAAGAATCAGAAGAGAAATAGCACAATATGTTTAGAATTTTCTAGTGTTGAAAAACTCACTATTTGAGGAAAGAATTTATTTATTTACGACCATAACTTGTGCATTTTTTCACAATTCAATAGAAACCACAATTTTGACCAATCAAAAAAAATTCAAGTGTTAAGGATAGAAATTGTAATTTTGGTGAATTTTTGAAGTTATATCTTCAAAATTCATTTGAAGAAAATCTGAAAATAGTTTTATAATTTGGACCGTACGGATATAGGCCTTCTACTTTTTGTGCTTCACATAAACTTCTTTGATGCAAACTTGAAAAAAGTTATAGAATTCATATTTTATAACACATATGTGTTTTGTCCAAACCCCTTGGACTTTTAGGGGTTAAACCCATAGTTTATTCCAAGAGTGAACCAAGAACAAATGGCAAAAAGTTTGAGGGCAAAGCCCTCAAGAGAACGCACCAAAGAACCAAAAACCAAAACCAAACTAAACTTACATGAAGAAACCACAAGTAGGTTTTTTCATGTTCGAGGAGATGACTTTGATGAAATGATTTGATTTCTTCTATTCATGCGTGAATTCATAACTTTTTTAATAAATTTCCTGAAGAATAATTTTTTGAATACTGAGCAATGAAATTGTCTCAGATTTTCAAAAGAATAGTTGTCCAATTTTTCATATTTCAGACATGCTCCACATTTTCCCTAATTATTTACAAAACTGACCTACACGTAGGGGTATTGTTGTTGCTCCTGAATGACAAGCGAGAGCTGACGGGTGGACCCCAGGTTGGGGTGTGACAAATGAAGTGACAACCTGTTTTTGGCTGACTGTCATTGGCCCGTTTATTTGGAAAAGAACTACTGTAAAGTTTCCAGCCCCATCACAATCCGGGAGACACACGCCCAGSTTTTCCTAAAAGTGATTTTCTTAGAGCATCTGCAATCCAACCCCAGTATAATGGACGGTATCGGTATAATTAACTTTTTTTTTGACACAAGCAAAGAAAACTTTACTGCAAGAAAGGAGTACAAAGCAAAGAAAAAAAAAACAGCCGCAAGCGGCGTGGGGCAAGGGCAAATTGGACCGAGACACAAATACAAGAAGCGCCAAAGGCGAGGCAGGAACCACCTCGATAGGGTGCGTCAAACCTAGGGCGGTTGGAAGACAAAGCCCGCCTGCGGGCCGGTGAGTATAACTAACTTTTGAACGGTAAACGGTGAGAACTTGAAAATTGTCTCATTAGAAGTGCATCTCAAATAACTTGGAGAAGGTATAAAAATATTCAAAATTAGACATTGGACAAGTACTTCAAAAGCAATGTAAAAATCTGAAATTATAGAGGTCTTAGCAAATCACTCTTACCAAAGCAAGGTTTAGCCATTGACCCTCTAAACGTGGCCAAATGTGAAGGATCAATGGTTAAATCTTGCTTTGGTAACCGTGATTTGCTAAGACCTCTATAATTTCAGATTTTTACATTGCTTTTGAAGTACCTGTCTAATGTCTAATTTTGAATTTTTTTCATACCTTTTCCAAATTATTTCGGATGCACTTCTAATGAGACAATTTTCAAGTTCTCATCATCTTCCGTTCAAAAGTTAGTTATACCAATACCGTCCATTAAATTGGGGTTGGATTGCAGATGCTCTTATACACTAAATAATGAAATTAGGTTGCCTTTACAATTGGATTGGCTTTTTCCAAGAGATACTCTAAAAGCCATCAAAGTCAACAAAAATTTCTTCAAATACTTTCATTTGTACACATGGAGGTTTAAGAGTGCCAACTACACGAATGACTAATTCAAAAGTAGTGCATTCTTGTATAGTAACAATAAATATTCATACAGTGTGTAATGTTGCTATTTAGTGTAGATGGATATGCAACAACTCCAATCACTATATATAGTGCCCATCAATGCCATCATTGTTGCTTCATCACATGATTTCAAAAATGAAGTTGAATTTTCCATTGCCTTTAAACTTGGTGTCTGAGGGGCGGCTCCTGGTGGTGCCTTTTGTATTTTTAGTTCTTGTTTTCTTATCTACCCTAGGTTGCTTGCTGCTGGGTGCTTGTATTTTTCCCTCCTTGCAGTAAAGGTCTCCTAAACTTGTGTCAAAAAATAAAAACAAAAATAACAAAAATTGAAATAAGTTTTTCAATGAAATATGCTAATTTAATGGTCATCATGTCTCAACCAATTCTAATAGTAAAGCTATAAAAAAAATTAAAAATTAAATAAAAAACTTTGAAATCTTTTACTGGAAATTGTCCATGTGTTTCCAAAAAAAATGAACTAGGAGACTGCATTGACTTTGGACCTTTGGACCGGGACGGACCGGCCTCAATTGGCGTGTCCAATGAGGGAGCCGGGCCTTTCCTTTTTTGCTATCACCCCACCGCAACTCCCCCTAGAGACACGGGGAGGAAGTCAACATGGCCTCTACAAGCGCCACCTCACCCCCACAAAGCATAAAGAAGCAATTAATGTCCCTCGAAAAGTGAGCAAAGAACAAAATTCACCCATACCGCCTCACGGGCAAGCCACCCCAATTGGCCGTCCGACCTCTACAATTGGCCGCGGCTGGCCAACTTTTTGGCTTCCCCGTGTGTGCCGTGGGGGAAATAAATGAGGCCAGCCCGGCCAATCCCCGGGTTTGCTTGATTGGCCGTGTGCGGTGAGAGCATCCCCATGCCTGGACTCAAGCAACACACATTGCCAAGGTTGCTTGAAGTGGCTTTGAATTTGTTTGGGCCTGGTATACGTTGTAATTGTTTCCCACTCCAACACGGGCTAGTAACACGGGGAATCGGATTTGCCCAAATTTCAAGGTGCCACCTCATGTGCAAGGACAAAGCAAAATATTTTTCTATTCATAAGTGCCTTGAATCTTGAAATAAAAGACAAAAAAGAATCATACCGCGGTGCAAAGAAGACTCCCTATTTGGTGGTGTCTTCATCACATTTGGCCACTTTTTTGGCTTCACAAAGTGCGCCGTGGGGCAATCAAAATGTCCAGGCTTGGCCACTAATGGAGTTTGCCCCATATCTTGCGTTGTTGTAAAGATGCTCTTAGTAGAGGATATGGGATATTGGGAATTTATGCATTGAAAAGAGAGCATAATTGGGTCACATTACAATGTATTGTACTGATCTTTTAGATTAAGAAGTGTGATGCTAAATATTCAAAGACGCTATTTTTGTTAGAATTTCAAATCAAAATTTCAAATTTATTTAAGAATTTGAATACATATTGAATAATTATAAATTCTTGTATGTTTGAAATGTTAAATTCTAATTATTGAAATCCTAAAAGATTTTTACTTTAATTATTTATTGAAGTTGCTTACAAACTACAAAAGCGTTTCTAGAATATGAAAAATTATTTTGTGGTGAAACAAAGTTGTACTCCATGAACTACAAAATATTGGCAAAGATATTTTATGAAAAATTGTACTGTACAAATGGAAAAAGAGCTAGCAGAAAAATACATAAACACTTAGATGAATGAAAAAATAAAATTTGCATGCTTGGAACATGTTCAGGTCCATCTCTTATTCCAAATTTTTTTTAAATGGTTTTAGGAGTTAAATTTTTGACTTGAATCATGACTTTCATACTAGAGTTTATCGACACACTTGAAGCAATAAAAAATCACTTCAGAGAGATTCATTAAACGCACAAAAGACAATAAGATGAGATTAACCCTAAAGTGCTCCGACGTACATTTTCTAAATGATGAACAAATTGAAACTGAAGTTTCATCCTCCTAAATGCCTAGATGAAAGTTCTTCTAACTTGTGGAGATACTATATCAAGTTGTTGTTCAATTTAAGAGTTGGATTTGGTGTTACTAGAATACATATTACCAATGTGCAAGTATGTCAAGAGGTTGAACAATCCAAAATTGCATTCAAAACTAAATCTGCCAAAATGAGGTCAAAGATTTTAAAAGCACAAAAATTTGAAAAAATCACCATGTTAAGAGAACCTCATTTCAAATCCACTCTAACAAATTTTACCCCAAAATGGTAATATTTTGCTTGTTATTGAATTTTAAATGAATTTTGAAATTTACCTTTCAAAGTTTATAAAAAACTATTGGTGATAATATTGGTGAATCTAATTAAACAGATGGAATCTACAACTTTTAGTCTAAATTTTTTTATGTGTATATCATTTGCAAAATATGCTTCCAAATAGCACTTTATAATAATTTTTGTCAAATTGCCAATTTTTGGGATGAATTAGGACGTTTAGGGGTTAAGGGGGTGTAAATTGATAGCAAATGATTCATTTATCTGAACAATTTTTGAGAATTTTACAACATGTCATCAAGCTATAAGTTAATAATTGTTTATCATAATTTTAAACTCATCCTTACATTGTTCTAAGACATATTGAAATTAATTTTCAATTTCCGAAAAGATTTCACAAAACATCAAAATAATTTAACTAGTAAAGAACCTCATGTTTAACCCTTGAAGGACGGACCAGTGGCCGTGGAAATCATGCATTTTGATACCGTGTGACATCATCTCCTTTGAAAAAGCTAAATATATTCATTGGAAGTCAAAGTACTCTAAAAGATCTCCCCTTTCCACCCCTAATACCGAGGATGAATGATTGCATTTATGTCCTACAAGGAAAGATTATTTGCCATTCATCGAACTCAAAATGTCTTCCGCGTCATTTAAGGGTTAAGCAACTCGTGGAAAAATGAGATCTGGCATGTTCCTATGGTCACCATTTTAAGTGCATTGTTTTTGAAGGCAAGGTGGCATATTAGCCCCGATATTAGCTTTGCAAAAGACACAGTTTTTTTCAATTGATGCTTGATAACAAAAGTTATGCTATTAGAGCAAAAATAGTCAAGCATATTCGGGCAACAATTTTTTTTCAGAATTTTGATTTCAAAAAAATAAGAATATAAAATTTATTGATATTTGCATGGAAATTCCCAATTCATTCCATTTGGTTCAATGATGAAAATCTTATAAATTTGTGGGTTATAAAATCATTATACGTGAAAATTAACATACAAGATTTGTTTTTGAATTCACACTCCACAATTTTCAAAAAAAAAAGTTTCACAAGGTGCAAATTGCTTGATAGAGGGAGTGTATCCTGGATTTCCAAATATACTTGTCCCAAATCAAATTCAAAATGGCACAAGAAATTAGCTCTCTGTAACTTAATTGACAACAATTTAAGCTAGTTCAAACACTTAGAAGCAAAAGAATCAGCAAACACCAATTTACAACTATTCGATTTCTACAAAGTGAATCAATACACAACCTCTAATTGATTGAAGATGATGAACTCAATCCATAATCGTACAACAAATCTGGTATCAATAAATTTCTTGTTGAAAATTTCTTAAAGTTGAATCAAAAGACATTATCGGAATTGAATACAAAGGACATCATTGGACTTGATTACATTAGCATTGGTTGGAAGATGATCAAAATTTAATATCACCTGAGCAGTTTCCAAAGGAAGAAAATTTATAAATTTCAACGCCTATTTTCAACATGCATTGCTTTACTATTGACTTTCATTGCTTCATACTTAGGAGGATTTTCTAGAAGCTACAATAATTATCCATTCCCCTAAAAGTAGGAGCAATTCACACATTTATTTTGGGACTAAGGAAGTGCAATAATCTGAAAAATTTAGAACTACGAATGATTTAATTTTCACTTCCATCTTGTGCCCATTTGTACTCAACATTTTTTTAGGATGAAAGTCAAGTTTTTCCCTCTCAAATTGTATTCTAGATTCACAATACAACTTTCCAAAATTAAAAAATATATTCAAAATATGTACTGCAAAATATAAAAGTTAAGAGGATTTAAAGTCACAGATTATCTATAATATAAAAGTTCAAAAAATGTATATTTTCAATCCAAATGCTAGTATGTTGTAATCTACAAGTGATAGGTCAAATCTTTTAAATATTACTGCATGCATTGTTAACATAAAAGGCCCTATTTACACCAATAAACTTGAGCTCTAACCCATGAACGCAAACGGTACCTTGTTCAATGGATGAGACCATTGTAAGTGGGGTACCATGTTTGAAACAAGGGACTTATAAGTAGGTAGTGGCCAAAGCATTAGGTGTAAACCAAAAGAATTGAGTCATGGCCTATTGTGCATTGAGTACATTGTGAGAAAGTGTGACTTTCTAATTGTAAGCTCATTGTAAGAGATCGATTGAGGGTGCCCATGTCATTCAATCATTAGTAATTGAACTTTTCCAAAAAATCTAAAAAGGATACACGTAGCACTTTGCTATTGATTGAGAATCAAATAGTGTTGCTTGTGACATGCCTTCCACCCTATACTTGTACTTCTCTTACATCTCTTTGGCCTCCAAACAATATAGGATATCTAAAATTTATAAATGTATGGCCATATGCGTATGTGTATAAATTGTCTGGATATGTGGCCATATATCCCCGTGTGTATTTGGTACATATTTCATACATACTCCGCATGACATATGTATCTTATATCCCGCATCATATCCGAATCCAAGAGCATTAATGGCCAGAGTACTTTCCTCATTGGATAGATCGATTGTATCTGGATTTTTTTCGCATTCATTGTATGTAGGATGTGTGTTAATGGCAACAAGCAAGGATCTTTGCCTCTTTTCACCTCATTGTCATTGTCATTGTGTCATTGTCATTGAGAACTTGGGTTGAAGCTTTTAAGGTCATGAAGACCCTAAAAAAATGTGGCCAAAATTAGACAAAAAAAATCATACCAAAGATGGCATGAAATAAGCAATATACAAATGTAACTGATTCGACAAAAAAATTCTTTCCAAAATTCCTCCTGAACTTGGAGGTTGCATGCCTCCAGAACCTTCTCCAAAGGTATTCCCTTTTGGTCCATGAAGTCACCATCAACTTCTTGCCATGTAGGATTCCAACAAGAATTGTCATCCACTGTAACAAAAAATGATGGGCTCCAACCCAAGTTTAAATTGGTGTAAACCCAAAAGCTAGGAACCATAACTATCTCCAATCAAAACACTCCATTTCTTTGGGCTACAACCCAAAGCTCTTTGTGTAAACATGCCCTAACATCATGTAGTCTCACACACAAATCTATATCTAGAAACATAGAAACACCAACTACATCTTTTGAAGAAAATAAAAACACTCCTTGCAAAAAAAATGGGTAAAAAAACATACACAAAAACAAACATGATTTACAATGTACAATTATGATTCCTATTATGGATATGGGTATGAGTGCATGTTTTGTGATCCCGTATTATTTGTTGAAATGAAGACGCCTAAACTCCATGCATTGAGATTCCATAAATTCAGGATATGATTCAATATTCAACATTTCAGAAATGATATTAGTCTGGAAAATGTTGACCCAAAGCCAGAATTTGACACGTGGACCCGTTTCTATATTTTTCTCTAGTGGTGTATTGGCTCTGGGTGGATAGTAGTTAACCCTTAACCCCTCATCACCGAAGTTCCAACCATGCTTAAAAGCACCCTCCCTTTGCAAGTGTTAAAAGTCTAAATTTAAGTAAGTTATGAAGATCTTAACCGTACAATATTGTAGTGTGCATGTTGTRGATGGTGTGGAACAAATTTGGGGTCATTTGACCRTATAGATTGAAAGATTATAATGTTTTMGTKTTRRAAAAAGGTGCTGAAATYTTCTGAAAAACACATTTGGAGGTGAAATTCGATTTCTAAACCAACTCAAATGAAAAAACTTTAAACCACAAAGTGATTCCAAATCAGAATTTGAATACTTTGGTGGAAAAAAATATCATAAAATTAACTCATCGTGCTTGCAAAATGGATTTGAAATGTCAAAAAACAGTGAAGAAAGTAGCAAAAAATCGCATCTGTGGCTAAACCTCCTTCTACTAAAATGCTTCTCAGTCACTCATAACATCTTTGATGGATCTGAAATTTTAACCACAAAAACTAGACTAGTAAGCTCAACTTTAACAACAAAAATTATTGGAAAAGGATCATACATGAAGAAGTTATGAGCTGCCAAAGTTCACTGAAATGCAAAAAATTATGGATTTTGAACTTTGAATTTCTCCCAAACATTAGAAACAACCTGGATTGGCATGAAACTTTTACCACAATAACTAGACCTTTATGGGAACAAAAACCAACAAATTTTATTGAAAACAAACATTTGATGAAAAAGATACAATCCCCTGAAGTTGCAAGCATCACAATGCAGTGTGCTGAACCCAAATTGAACCTGAGAACTTTGAATGACTTTCAGAAACTCAATATGTCTTGGATTGATATGAAAATCTTACCATAGATACTAGACTACTATGCGCAACTTTTCCAAGAAGTTTTATCGGATTCCGACATTGGATGCAAAAGTTAGAGCACTTCAAAGTGGACTGCAGACTGTGTAGGACACTTTTCGTCCCATTCGGCGATGAGGGGTTAAACCACATGGGGTGATCTTGGAAATCATCAATTTCTAAAACCGTGGGAATCATTGGCCACAAAAAATCCAAAAACAATTGTTGGAAGTCAAAGCACTGTAGAAAATCTTCCCTTTCCACCACAAATTCCTAGGATGGATAGTTGTATTTATGTCATACACATAAAGATGCTCTCTCATTCATCGACCAGGAAATGGCCTTGGCGCCGTTTAGGGGTTAAGTAAGGGAAGCAACCCATTTCCAATCACACCCCATTTCCAATCTATAGACTGTTGTCTTTCCATGAAGTTATGGCGCACTCTCTAGAGTAGCTGTGGCTCATTATGATTGGTTATAAGGCTCTCAATATTGCAATCAACCTTTGGTTGATTTTGCAATTAACCTATTGTTAGGAATAGAAAGGTCTATATCACCGTTGTAGATACAAGAGTATCTTCCACTAAAAAATTCATAGTAGTTTCTTTTTATGTAATAAGATTTTGAAAAAAGTATGCAATCCTTCCAAACTCTATTGATGTACACGGGAAAAATGCGCTCCAAATATGCATAATTGCTTATTTGATTAAAAATGGGTTGTTTACCTCAAGTGACTATTTTCCATCTAACTTACTACAATAAAATCTCCCTAGATCAATAAGATTGGGACCGGTCTGACATATTAAATAAGAGAGGTTATTGCATTAAGGAGGGGCGTGATCTTTGTATGTGGTTCATATTGTAAACCCCTAAAGGATGTTATCGTTTTCTATACGTTATCCCTTTTTGTCTACAGAAGTGAAAATTGAGTAGGACATGAATCCCATTCAAGCTGTAAATTTTAGACCTAGTTACAGTCATACTACTGGTCACTTGAGAATTTTTTGGGAATTTTTGAGTGTTCAAAGAGGATCAAATACATTCAATATACGGACAACATACCCCAACTCTTTTAGTGAGCAACATCCTCAAGGGGTTAAGCCAGGACCAACAATCAATGTTCTCTACCAAAAATTTATTGAGTTTGAGAGGATTGAGTTACTGAGGTTCTACTATATTTACTTCAGATACCCCCACCAGTGCAATTCTGTAGCATTTGAAGATGGAAATTTTCATACCTGCAGTGGCCAACGGCCGTGGAGGATTGATCCCCTTATTGCCCCATCACAAGGTAAATGTAAAAATTGCCCCCTATTTTGTGCCGCATTAATTTTGTATTTCTTCATCACCTCTCGCTAATTTTGGGCCTCCGATTGCAAATATGAATCCAGAGTTTTCAAATTTTATCATAGGTGGAAAACAAAAGAAATCCAGTGTTTTCTCCCGGGGTAAAAAACGGGGAAATAAGGAGGTTTAATCCAGTACAGTACTGGATATTTTTGTAGGATTAACAGTCAACTGATGCTTGGACCACCTGAGCAATGAGCACAACCCTAACTYATGGATCTGAGAATGTGCTTGTGTGTGCACTTGGACATGCCCGCCATCTGAAATGTCTTGATGGCATTCATTTCAACTTCCGATCCAAGGTCAGCAGGCCTTATTAACTACAAGACTCTGAGGATGACGGATTCTATCAAAGTTGTGACTTGTGAGGTATAAAAATGGAAATTCTGATGCACTAATAAGGTAGGCAACCCCAAAATTGCCCGTATCTAAAATCATCATCATTATTTGTACATCTCCAAAATCAATTCTGTATCTAAGTATGTTGAAGAAACACTTTTAAAACCAAACTTTGATCCTACATAACTTTTGCATATTATATCCAAATGTTTTATTCTTTGGTGCATTAGAACCTCCTTGCACTTGCCAAGAAGATAGTATGAAAATCTTACCAATTGAATATTAGTAATTAGGCACAATACCAATTTGTGGCAGTTTTGGGTGTACCCACCTTAGTTTCTAGGGCAACACTCACGATCAAGTTGCTCTAAATGGGGCCCAAGTAAGTTACTTCTGGAATTTAACCGATGGAGTTTCATTGAGATTGTGAGGCAGAGCTTGTCCATTGCTCATTGACTCCAAGTATGCAAAGTGGGCACCCACAGATGCGCTACTGACCCTAAACCTCCATCTTCACTCTGTGTAATTTTTCAAATCAATTATGTACCTATGCATAAGAAACAATTTTAGAACCAAATTTTGTTCTTTCATAAGTTTTGCGTATGGTATCCAAATGTCGTGTTCCTTGGTGTTTTGAAACCTCCTTGCAAGTGTCAACAAGAAAAAAATATGAAAATATGACCTATCTATCAATAGTACCTCAGCACAAAAGCAAAATGTGGCGATTTTGGAGGTACTCGCTTTTACTCCTAAAGGCTTATTGTTCCCTAGGGGGACATAATGAATTTTGGGCAAGTTCCGTATGACCTCAATTTTTATATGAATTTTTTAAAATTTCATTAGCTACGAGGCAATATATTTTTTATTTCAGATGATACTTGGGAGCAAAAATTAGACCACAATAAGTGCAAATTTCAACTTGCCGAGCATAAGTATGATTCTTCAAAAACCTGAAATTAAAATTTTAAATTCTTTTCCTTATAGATTACAATTTTGTCTACATGTGAACCTTTGATTGACTTTGGATTAAAATACTGGGTTAACAGTGTATAATATACTCAAATTTTTGAAGCTTTCAAAAAACAAAGTTTAAAATTACCATGATTTTTAGTACTTATGAATATAATCAAGCGTGAAAAAATCTTTTATACTTTTAATGAAATTAATTTAGAACTACATAAYTTTGAATTATTTTTAGTACTTAAGCTTTGGAATGATAAGCTAAAATTGTAACTTGATCAATACAATAAAAAATGAATGAAAACTTTCTTCTTATATGTGTCAAAGTACTAAAATATTCTATGTAGAGAAAGTTTTGTTATAAAGAAAAAACTTAGACCAATGGTTGGTTTTATGAAGTATGGTCCCTATTCCCTAATATACCGGTAGTACAAATTTGAATAGATCCATCAAGACATAAGAATTAGCAACAATCTTCTTTTGAAATTAACAAATGCCATGCAAGCATCCATTAAAGCACAATTTTTTGTTTGATTTATTACAAAAAAAAACAAAAAAATCACAATTTTTTCACATTTCGTGTCAATAGCAAGATAGAATTTAAACTTGATTGAGTTAGAATTGAAATGCTTCTTTCAAATCAAAATTTATCTAGCTATAAGAATCTTACTTAGTGCACAACATGAAGAGTTCTTGTTATTGACACATGGATGTTCGCATTCTTTGCAAAAGCTTTCTAAGTCATTTATATAAGAAGAATCATTGATGTTTTGCAAAGCAACAAGAGAATGATGAAGGACTAGGGGAGTGAAGGATCTATCTATGAAATTGTATGATGATAAAAGTTGATAGACAAATTAAAAGTCAATGTAAAGATATTGAAAATTTGAAGTGTCTAAAGTATATCAAATAATTTCATTTGGGCTAAATTCAACTCCAAGTGGCTTACTTCACCCGTCCTCGCTAGTAGGAAGGACCATTTGATCGTTTGAAACTAGTTGGGTCCCTCTCTTTATTCTTTTTAGTTTTTGCTCTTTTGTTTGCTCTCTAGTCCTCGATTCCCTGTGCTCGTTTCTCTTCATTTGTCCAGCCTTTTGGCTTGGCCATCTTTTTTGTGTTTTTGGCTATTTTCTTTTAATGCAATGGGTTCTCCTAGTTGTTCAAAAAAATAATAATAATTTCAAGAGCTCTTTACTTGTGATTTTGGTAGTTTTAACCAACTATTAGGTACTTCAAGTGCTCAAACAAGAGTTCAAAAAGAATTCTTTGTATCTATCACCATTTCCAAATAGATTGAACAAAAAATTAGCATGGACAATGATTCGCCCCCCCACCCCACCCCCCCACCCCCACCCCGCACCTTCCTCCCTGGCTTCTTCTATTTGTCTTGGGGAGTTGATTACATCTTATTTGATCCGAGAAGGGCCTTCGGGTATCTCTATACTACTTGTATTTAGCTCCATAACTCTTCAATTGTGATTTCACATATGAATTGTGATACATTGTTATTTACATACTATCATGGTCATTAGTTTATTTTGTATTGAAAATTATTTTGTCAATGTTTTCTAATAAAATACCATCGTATCTTTAATATATTGTACGGCCGCAAAAAGCTTTCAGACCCTTCTAGGATTAAAGTAATATCACCTCAAGTCAACAAAATAAGCAATTTGAGCATGATTCCCATTTATGAACTATCTATATCTTTATTGAATCTTTTTGAAAGTCAAAAAGTATTAAGCAATTTGAGCATAATTCCCATTTGTAAACCATCCATATCTACATTGGATCTTTTTGGAAGTCAAAAAGTATTTTTAGATTATCTTGGCCTATTATTTTGAGCCCCTATGTGAATAAGCTATAAATTTACAAAGTGTTGAAAATAAGTTAATCTAAAATTGTTCCTAGGCTCATGTAAATAGAGTATACAATTTTGACAAAAATACATAGGGATTTACCTTTAGGAAGAGTTCACAATTTAGTGCAATTACATTGGTCGTTTTCTAAAATATGATGATGTTTACACAACATAAAAATGCACTACTACCAAAAGAAAAAAAAACATTCACCAAAACACCTCAAGTCTTTAAAAATTATGGTTGTAATTGACCATTAGAAGTCAGCCATTCTATTTTCAATGGGACACCCATCCATTGTCAAATGTACAATGTCAATTGAATAAAATCACAGAAGGGTAAGGGGTGTGCTTCATATGCCAGGAAGGGAACTTGCAGTACGTTCCCATAAGGCCATAATATAATATAGTGGACAACTATTTACATGAATGGCGCGGGCTAGCTTTTTTTTTTCTTTTTTGAAAGCACAGACTAATTTCAAGAAGAAACAAGGAGTGTGTGTTAAAGGTACTCCTTGGGGACATGTTGTGAGAAAATTTGAAAGAAAAAAAATAAGAACTCCATTTGTAGTGAGCTGCCCAAAATCGCTATGTTGCCAAAAAAAAAATGCAATTTGGGCATTTAGGGGTTAATATTTATAGTAGGAAATTTGAACCCCCTTTTTTATTCTTGAAACTCCAAAAAGTTGTTTATGGCTATCTCTACATGCAACACTTTATATTGTGCTTTTAAACTATACTCCCCCCCCTTCTTTTGGAAACACACTTACCATTTCCACTACAAGGCAAAAGAACTATACAAACTTTTGACAACCAAGTATGCAAACTTTTGACATCCAAATATGCAAACCTTTGAAAATCATAGAAATTACATACCACATCTAGAAAAATATATATATAGAGAGAGAGAGAGAGAGAATATTCATGATTTTCATTTGCTAGTAGTACAATAATATTATTTTTACTAAAGGGTGTTTCCAGGTATGGTGAATTGCTTATAAGGTAGCAACACCCATAACCGTCAGTGTACCCACAACCGTCACTAGAGTTCCCCTAAATTGTCTCCAAAAGTACCTTGCCATGCTTAATTGCGGTTGGTGGGCTCTGATTTTTTTAGATTTTGGTGCTAGAATCAAGGCGGATTTACTAGAGTGCGGTTTAGGGTGCCCTAGTCAGATCTACTTTGAAAATTCATAGAAATTAGATGCCTTGTCCAAAAATTCTATTTGTTTTTTTGAAAATTCATGATTTGCAATTGCTAATCTAGAAAAAATATTTTCTTGTACAAAAAAGTGCCTCCAACTCTGCTCAATTGCTTATTTTGACGGTTATGGATGTTGCTACCTTAATGATAGTTTTGGGGTGTTTTCACCGTTGGCATGTTTACCTTAGCTTGGCCATTCATGCAACTTCTTTTCACCCACTCTTGTGTACAGGCATTCCCAATTCCAGGCATAACTTATTAGTGCTGACATTGCTCGCATGGTGATCTTATTCGTGTTCTTCCTCTTGTGTTGTGACAGAGGAGCTTCAGTTGTGGGGTGTAATTCGGGTTAAAACCTGGTTGCCCTGGAAACGTGTCCTGTCAGTCCATACTAGCTGCGAACTTATACTTGTATGTTGTAAGAAAAACTAACTCCAGGCATATTGATGTGAATTAATTTAATACCAGATGAGTGATATTGTCCTTGGTCCTTGGTGATGCAGACATTTACTAGACAATAGAACCAGTACTGTACAGAAAGGGGGTGATGATTTCCAAGCACCGTACCTTCCCTCGGCGACAGCAACCAACCCAGTGCAAATCCTGCAGTCCTCATAGCGACGTGGCCTAGCCGCCTCGCAAGTTGAATGGTTTTAAAGGGCTAAAAGCCTAAAAACCTAAAACTCATTAGTCTGCCCAAGACCACTATTTCTACATAGTCGAAACCATTTAGTGGTTAACCCCTCATCGCCCAAGGTCCAACCATGGTTAAAAACATCCTCCCTTTGCAAGTATTAAAAGTCTAGATTTCAGTCAATTATGAAGATCTCAACCGTACAATATTGCAGTGTGCATGTTGTAGATGGTGTGGAAAAAATTTGGGATCATTGGACCGTATAGATTGAAAGATTATAATGTTTTAGTGTTCCAAAAAGATGCTGAAATTTCCTTGTAAATACATTTGGAGGTGAAGTTTGATTTCTATACAGATTCTAAACTTCTTGTTACTACATTTGTGTGCAACTAATTTGTAGAATCACATGAGAAAAAACACATATATTATTAGAATTTTCCGCACATGATACTAGGGGTAGTCATACCTTCACTCCACAAAAATTCTTTGAAAATTGAGAAAAACGAGGAGCTGATCAGTAGCCTAAATTTGTGAAGAAGGTGTGACATCCCAATCTTGTGAGCAAAGAATGAAAACAAAGAATGGACTTGCATGCAACGTAAGTTGTGCTAAAGTCACCATAGTGTAACAAAAGGATGCAATGGAGGAGCAATGTGGAAGCAAAAGCAAGGGTGGCAAAATATTCTTCTTGTGGGAAGAGTTATCCACGCCCATTATTCACCTCCAATAGGTACACCTAAAACTAACTGTAGTCGTTTTTCTAACACCTAAAAAATGACCTAAATCTAAGGGCAAGTGGACCCAAAGTAAACATGTGGGGTTTCAAGAAGTTGTCACTCTTCCAAGAAGTGGCCAATCACCCGCTTGAGATCCAAGCATAGAGTGTGTTGCTTTTGGGTGTTTTTGTGTCCACTTTGGTGTTAGTCTAATGTCCACAGTAGGTGCATCTACATAGTTGTTTTCAAAAATTTGTATTATATTCATACAAGCTTAGAAAAATTCAAAACCAATTTTGTTGATTTCTTATTTCATTTCCTAACAAACACACATCATTTTATTCTGTGGGTACACTCAAGATCTACAAATTTAAAACAAGTGTCGCTTTCTTCCCTGCAAAACCTTTCCGTCTGTCCTTTGTCACCTTAATGGACGCTAAGTACTCTTCATACAAAAAGAATATTTGGCTTTGGAGAGCCAACCAAAAGCCAATTCAAAACCGATAGGCGCCATTCACATGGGAATTTGTAAGAAATGAAGGTGTGACTATCCCTATTGAATGCTTTGGGCGATCAATCTACAATAGCTAGAACTACAAAAGGTTATATATTTCACCACCGTGCAATGTGCTCTATCATATGCAATACAATACACTGAATAGGGGTATTAAGAGGACCAAAAAATTAAAGGGATTTATTGTAAAAAACAATATATGTTTGAAACATGATGTACAAACCCTTGACGCTTTAGTAACTATTGATGTACAACAAAGATAGATATTTATATAGTGTGAGATGTCAATTAATTAGTATGGATCTTTTTACCCCTCTAAAGGATCAAACTGCGTTTTTTGGCATTATAGCAATTTTGGGCATCTTACCACAAATAGAGGTTTTATTTTGAAATTTTGAAATGATCACAAATCATGTGCCCGAGGAGTATCTTTAAGGCCAAAAAATTTCAAAACTTTGGACCACATGGTTCAAAAGTTATTGCTTGATATGTAGTATTCTTTAATGTGTGGGCAATTTGTACATGTAAAACAATCTAATTTTTTTAAGAATTAAAAATTTGGATTTGGTTTTCTAAAAAAGCTTTGAATCGTTCCCTTTTGATCAATGAGTCAAAAGTAATAATGATTTTTAGTATGCAAGTAGTTCTATGCTATTATAAACTTTGAAGTCCTTTATTTTACTCTATTTTCAAAAAATTAAAACAAAATTGGGTGTATATTGTTTATTACAACATTAAAAACATTGGGGTTGGCATTTTGATTTTTTCATAAATGAATTGTTCACAATTCAAGGTTTTGAATCATTCTCTACTTCTTTATACTTACAATTCTTTTAGTATATGCTTTAAAATTCCAAATGATCTGAATTTTTTTAAGCATGTAGCCTAATTACCTTGAAAAATGAACCCAAAGAGTTACAACCATTTTGGACATTTTTGCATACAAGTATGAGCATATAATGTGCAGCTGCCCGATTTTTTAGAAGGCTCCAAAAAGGGTTTTTGTCGATTCAAACGCTACTATCTTACAATCTATACAGTGGGAATTTTTTCCACATCTTATCAAACCAGCTTACTACAAGATCCTATGGTTACATGTCTCCAAAGTATTTTTTTTCTAAAACTTGGTGCTTGTATTGGAAATGGTAGTTTTGGAGTATCATTGGTGAGAGCATAGTGAAAAACCTTTAGGATTTAACCCCTAAATGCCCAAGGTCTTTTTTGAACTTCTAGGAATTTGCTCTACATTGTGCTCTACATTGAACGAAAAGACAACATTTTGATAAGATGAATCACTTTTTTTGAAGTAAACCATACAAATTCAATCTAAACATGTTAGAGATCACTAAGGGAAAAAAAATAAAAAAAATATCACTTATGGATTGAAAGATTATAATGTTTGATCATGAAGTTGTTGAAATTGCAAAAGTGAATTGAAGTCTTTCAATCCTCTTTTCACATGTCAAATCTAAAAAGTTCATCACCAAAAAAATATGAGGTTGAAGGGCCCAACATGCATAACTCCAATCAATTTATAGCTTCTCTAAATCTACTCTAGAATTTTCTTAAATGAATTTCTAATGGGTTTTTCCCTTTGAGTTGTAGTGTATTTGAGGCTCATTTCCAAGTGCCCTCAACAGGCTACGGAAAGTCAAGATTGCAATGGACACCCGTGCACACGATTTCAAATTGAAAAATCACGAACAATCATTTTCAAAATTGGATTTTTGATGCTAATACTAGACTTCAAGAAGACTTTAAAAAAAATATAAACAACCCAAAATAGCACTTGGTTAGGTTTTATTTAACTTCAAATTTTGGAAACACCAAATTGCGGTGCCTTGGGTATTTAGACTAGAACCACCCATAACTGATTGAATAAGAAATTATGGAAAAACCTGGAGGAGTGCAAAGCAAGAAAAATATTTTCATAGGTGTATTGATAAAAATGATGGGGATTGCAAAACTTTGGTAATTTTAACGCATTAATTGAAATTACTATGAATTTCGACAAACAAAAAGTGCTCCAGACCAATAACCAATCTATAGACTCTTCCAATTTCCATCATTCAAGAAACCAGTTTTCCACTCATTGCTTTCTACTTTCTTACTTATTACTTTGGTATATGTATTAAAGGAAGTACCCCATTTCCGACGAGCATCCCATTTGTGTTTAATAGGGCGCTCTATTTCCGATCAGCTCAAGTCTAGGTGACAACTCACGTTTTGGTGGCCCCACAAGAGCAACAACAATGTCCAAGACGTGTACCTTGAAAGCATATAATGATCACAATGTGTACATTGAAAGCCTTGAATTGATTTTGGGACCACCCTATGGTTGGAAATATGTTTGCCTACTTGTTGGGAATGGGGCAAATAGAATCTGCACGAAAAAATTCATGATAGTTTTGTTTTTGAGGGAAAAAAATTTATAATTATGAAATCTATTTGAAATCTATTTCTCTACACTAGAGTTTTTTTTCTTGAAATTTCTACATGTCACAAATAGGCAGAATTGCTTAAGTGGTCGGAAATAGGTGACCAACCTTATGAACTTTCAATCCCAATCTTGAAAAGGAGAAAAAAAACATTCTAGCCTTGGTTGGAAAAAAGTCAATATATAGGTTGGCTATGAGATGCTAGTGATTACGGGTGGTTCTACCCTAGGGGTTAAAGCAGAGCAATAATTTGTGCCAACAAACTGGGCCCCGCAAGGTAATGTTTGAGGATAAAAGTAAATAAAAGCCCCCGATATTGAGCCGTCACTAGGGTATGTTCTTCAGTCCTCCTAGCTAATTTGGGGTCTTTGATTGCAAATCTGAATTCAGAAATTGCGAAAAATAAATTGTGCAAAAAATAAAACATTCCTGCGTTTTCCCCAGCGGTAAATCTAGCCTGCGGGGCCCAGTTTGTTGGCACGATATATTGCTCTGCGGGGTTGAAACCCTGACTTCCAAAGATTTTCCTGAGATTTCAAAAGGAAAGTTTATGCAGAAACTAGTCCTTATTCTTATTACATGCTTGGCCTCAAGAGACCACTCACCAGGCACAAGACACAAGGCAGAGCGACCAATTCGTCCAACAACCTCCAGAACAACAGGCTGCCCTATCCTGAGGTTTATTAATTTAGCTACTGTAGCACACGAACAAATAAATGGCAAGGAGAGCATCTCCCCATGGATTTTTTTATTTTATTTTTAATTGTTTTTGTTGACACAGATGAAATGGGATCCATTGCAAGAAGTAAAAGCACATACAGGCTCCAGCAGCACATAGTCCCATGGATTCTGTATTTGTGGCAACTTGTCCTCGCTGAGCGGTCATTTGGGGTGAATTGGATTATTGGAATGTTTTGTTGAAATATTCTTCAACCTTGCATGGACAAAAATCATACCATTGTGCCTCTCCATGTTGGAAGGGTATTATGTTGTGGCAGATGCCTAGGAGGGATTTATCCATTAACTCTTAAATGCTCAAACTGCATTTGTTGGCAACATAGCAATTTTGGGCAACTCATTACAAATGGAGTTTTTATCATCTTTCTTTGAAATTTTCACAAAACATGTGCCCGAGGAGTAGCTTTAAGGCCCAACAATTTTCATAACTTTTGACTACACAGTTAAAAAGTTATTGTATGATATGTTGTTTTCATTGCTCGACGGACAGTCCGGGTAGCAAAAAAAATATTCTTTACAAGTTACTATTTTTTAAAATAAAAATTTGAAATTGGTTCTCTAAATTTATATCTAAGTGGAAAGCTTTGAATCATTCTAATTTGATCATCGAGTTAAAAGTTATGAGGAGTTTCAGTTTAGGGTAAGGTAGAGGTATCCATTACAGACTGGTGCCCCATCACCAATCATTAGGGTGCCGTATTTCCGACCAAAGGTGGAACGGAATTCCATTTTGATTCTAGAATGCGTGTTTTTGATGTTTTCAAGGTTTGGATCAATAAGCTCATGACATATAAGTGAGCACAAAAGTATGATGCAATGAGCGGGAAAGTAGTTCTTGAATGATCGGAATTAGATGACTCCAGATGTTGGTCATAAGTCAAGCCCAACCTTTGCCTTTCAAAATTCATATTAATTTCAATTTAAGAGATAAAATTATCGAATTTTTGCAACCCCCTTTACTTATGTCAGTTCAACTTTGAAAATATTTGCTTTGCCTAGCACCACCCTGGATCATGTCCAAAATTGCTTATTTGATTGGTTACAGATACCTCTACCTTGGTTTACGGGTAGTTATAGAAACTCTAATCTACAAAAAAGTTTGAAATTCATTATTCAATTCAATTTTTTATATTTTGAAAAAAAAATAAAAATAGTAGGTGAAAAGTTTTTATTATAATATTTTAACCTTGTGGATTGGCATTTTTCAATTCCATAAATAAATTGGTTACAATTTAGTATTTGGAGTTGTTTTCTACTTCTTTCTATTTACTATGTTTTTCCTATAAGTTGTACAATTCCAAATGATTTGAAATTTTTCAAGCATATAAACAACTTGCCTTGAATAATGAATCCAAAGAGTAACTACCATTTTGGACATTTTTTCATCCAAATGTGACTTTGTGAAGTGCACCTGCCTGTTTTTGTGCAAGGCCCAAAAATGATTTTTGCCAATTCAAACGCTAATATCTTGCAATCTACATAGTGAAAAATTCTGAAATTTTTTCCACATCTTTTCAAACCAGCTTACTATAAGATCCTATGGTTACATGTGGCAAAAAAAGTTTTTTTCCTAAAATTTGGTATTTGTATTAGAAATGGTAGTTTTGGAACGGTTTCAATGAAAACATAGTCAAAACCATTTAGAAGTTAATTCAAGGATTGGAGGTGGTTGAGGAGGGATAGAAGACAATTTTTTTCATTGTATGGTACCCCTTTTAAAGGATAAAAAATGAGCCCCTTCCTCATTGGTAAACACTCTTATGCCATTAGAATTCACACAATTGAAATTAGGTAATTTAAAAATAGAATGGTATCACTGCATTTGCACTAATGCATAAAAATGTGGATGAATAAGTGATGCATCCATTATGTAACCAAATTTTGTGATTTTTTTCCTAACTAGGATACCAAGCAAAATCTTTATCATCGTTTTATCCCAACTGCAACATGCATATTCCTCCCTAAAAACTCAAACCTCAAATGACTATTTTAAAATTGCATGTAATCCATTAAAGACCAATGACAGTCTAAAATTCCAAAATTGTGAAGATGCGTTATAAAATATATTTGAGAATAATTATTCAACAATGTCTTTGAAACATATGTTGTAAAATACTCCTTGGGCACATGCTTTGCTAAAATTTTAAAGAAAAATAAATAAAAACTCCATTCACAGTGAGTTGCACCAAATTGCTATGTTGACAAAAAACGTAGTTTGGTCCTTTAGGGGTTAATAATAAACTTCCAATGGTGATGGTATAAGGAAGTCACAAATATATCTAAAATTCAATTTTTTTAGAAGACAATGATTCCAAAATTCAGCTAACGTACAGTACTAGAAGACATTCATGGTATCACACTTCCACCTAAACATGAAGTTAAATTGAAAAATCTTTTATTGAAAGACGTCATGTTATAAAGCCATTACCTAAGTCACATTACCATAAAATGGATCCCTTCATTATCCAAATAGTGCACACCCACTCAATATTGTGCTTTCATATACTAATCATATAGAAAGCTAATATTGTTTTTCACCACAAGAGAATACAATAGATGGGATTTGACGGTTGTAGAGGGTTGCGAGTTCCTAGCATGAAACAACCCTCCCCTTGCCTCAAAAAACATCTAATGCCTTAAACTTGTTACTAACTAACCATAAGAAGATCAAATCTAGAGAATTTGAATTCATATTTGAACTTACAAATCCCAAATCAAGAAAGGAGATGGAGAACAAAAAACTTACCGACTTAAAAAAAAAGACAATTTTTACATTTATCTACCACGGTAGAAAAATTAGAGTTTTGCACCTTTATTTTGGGAGGCAATATAACTAGTACATGGAGGCAAAGTTTTTATTTTTTACAAAGTAACATTCTAAATAAATGACCACATGTCCCAAATACAGGATGATCCAAATAGTTGATTATTTTCTTCAACCAAAAACTTCATTCTCTTCTTTAATTTTGCATTAATTTGAGGTTTAAAGGGACTTTAATACTATTCATAATGAATGTTATATATCACCATTTGGATATTCCACTAGCTTATTTTCTATCCTGAAGTAGGGCAAGGTTTCTAGCACGTGAGTCTAAGATCTCGAACCCATGAGCTTAGGCACCTATGCTATAAATACCTATATTATCCACACTTTCCATGGTTATAGGGACCCATGTTATAGGTATGCATATTATAAACACCTTCAATGGTGGTAGGGAACCTACTTGCACCTAAGCTCAAGGCTCATAGGCTCACATTTGTAGACCTACACTAGCATCACTGCAAGAAACCCGTGTTTTGGGGGATGTTTTCACTATTTTTCTTGACGCATTTTTGTGGACATTAAATAAAACGCCCCATGTTTTAATGTCAACAATGATGTTCAATAATACATCTGGATGTACATCTGGATAATACATCTGGATGTATTATTGAACATCACTGTTGACATAAAACATGGGGCGTTTTATTTAATGTCCATAAAAATGCGTCAAGAAAAATAGTGAAAACATCTCCCAAAACACGGGTTTCTTATAGTGCATCGTTGAAAGTAGGAATCAACATTTGTAGTATATAGTAGTGTACTTGGTAGTGTGCTCTTATTGTGACCTTTTTCTTCAAATCATCTCTATAGGACGTGAAATGGATACAAGATGGCCAACAAATGGACTACTAATAATGTGAGAGCGTAATAAGCTTTTTAGGTATTGGTTCATAATTCTCCAATGGATGGTTTAAGAGCCATGATGGGTCCATTTCTTATTAAATAGATAGGTGTTCATTAATTTTTTCAAAATGAGAATTGGGCAACCCAACTACCTTCCTACTAGTGCAGAAAAAACAAAAATAATGATTGACTCATGTATCCATTAAAGTTTTAGTTGGGGTCGCATTTTGGAACCTTCTCTATTACTTTTTGCATGCTACAATCTTTGTTTTTAGTAAAGCCATATTTTTCCAGATTGCACATGTGTGGATTTTGCAAGGCCGCTACAAATAAGGAGTAGGTCCATATGGCAAAGTTCTTTGCAAATTCATAAGTAATTCAAGGAGTAAGTGAGCAAGAAAGTAGGAAGCAATGAGCGGGAAAGTAGTTCTTGAATGATCGGAATTAGATGACTCTAGATGTTGATCATGGGTCAAGCCTAACTTTGGCCTTTCAAAATTCATAATAATTTCATTGTAAGAGATAAAATTACCAAAGTTTTTACAATTTCCATCATTTTAGTCAATGCACCTCTCAAAATATTTGCTTTGCCTAACACTACCCTAGATCGTGTCCATAATTGCTCATTTGATCAGTTACTTGTCCCTCTACCATATCATTCTTCAACAAGAAATTCACCAAGATTATGAAATTTTTTTCATGGGAAAAACCTGGAAGTGATTTTCAATTCCATCTTCTTTTTTTCTTTTTTCTTTTTTTGTTGATTCAATTTCAATTTTAGAATGCAACTGATCTCATTTGTGTTCAAACATTAAAAAAATTTAAAATTTAAAATTTCCTCTGCTAGGGGGAAGCGACGTTGGGTCCTTTGGAACAGACTGATTTCGAATTTGAATGTCAAGTGACGAATGTCTCTGGCAGCTAGATCTCACTTGGTGGACCAGTGCGCCACTGGCTAAAATTCCTCCCAGAACTTTGGACCAACAGTGGATGTAGTGCTAACTTAAGTATTGGGTTGACTAAAAACTAATTTCAAATACCCCTTAAACTACCCMAAAAAATTAAGATTATTTACCTTCAAAAATGGAATCAATTTCCTTGGAGGACTAAAATATAAATTAATTACTTGTGTAATTAAAAAAGCAGTTTTAAGAAAACAAAAATAAAATGACCAATCTAATGCTTACAAGTATGAATAATAGTCATATGAGTATGTCGCTTGTTGTCATAGTTGTTGGGATGTGCATTACAATTTGATGCAGATATTCTTTTAAAAAGCTAAAATGAATTGTTCGATGAACTATTCGATGAAGTATACATATTTCAAAATACATCTTGTTGATTTAAAAATAAGAAACCAATCACTGAGAAATTTTGGATTATTTTCTTAAGATTCAAATTTGACATGAACATGTTTTTTTAATATCATTAAGTTAGTTTTTTAAGTATATAATGAAAACTCAAATGTAAGTTAAAATTCCTTGTCTACACTTACAAAAAATAATAGTATAGAATGGTTATTTAATTTAGATAATATTACTCTTAATTAATAAAATGCTATGTTTACCATTATTATTATTATTATTATTATTATTATTATTTTCATTATTATTTTCATGATCATTTCATAATTCCTATTATTTGAGTTTTATTTGAAAGTAAGATAAATTACATTGTCTTGCAGATTTAACAATCAAATACCAACTATCTGAAGTTGATATCAAATACTATAAGAGAAAGTTAGATTCAAGAACTTTATTTTTGTATCACTTTTTATGTTTAGTGCTAATAATATTAATCACCTTAGGATGTAAAGGGTCAAATATACAAATTTTGAATAGTAAATAAATTGACCAACATACTAATCATTCTTTTTGAGTATAATGAACCAAGATAAAATCATAGTCTTGTTATGCATGCAAAGTGGGTTGTATGCTTACAATTTCGTGTGCATGTATAGATGGCATCATGCCATTAAAATTCATAATTTGAAGCAACATGTCATACTTACGATGTATCACATTTGTGATTTTTTTTCCCTTATAGATTTCAATGCATTGTGTCATTAGAAATTAAAAAGCATGATACCTAATACTCAAATTTTATTTTTTTGAAACATGTGAATGTCATCTTGAAGGACATTGATGTAGTGTTATACTTCTAATTCCAAGTAACATTTTACAAGCCTCTAAAATGATTACTTCCAATATTCACATTTATTTTACTATAGTTTGAGACTATAAAGTTTTAAGATGTTGAGGGTTAAATTGTATGTAAAGTGTTTGTTTCAAATTAAAAATGCAAACTGATAGAAAAAAGGTAATGTTATTACCTTGTATAAACAGCTAATTAGATTGTTTCTAAGCTTTTTGAATTATAAAATAAAAATTGAGTTCAAATTTTCTATGGCTTCCATGTGTTTGTTGAGATTTCAAGAATTCAAGCACTTTAATTTGAAAACATTCACATTAAATTTTGACATTCACATCAAATAATAATTATTTCAMTCACGACAAGGTTTCCAAATATTCAAGTGGTTTATTATAGACTTTGTTATACAATCCTCACATTTTTGAACTTTTTGGGAGCCAATTATGAAGATTTAATGTTTGTGGTGACTTACATCAAGATAACATACATAAATTGAAAACTGAAAATTGAGAACATAGATTTGTTTATAACAACTTCAAAGTATAAATTAAAAAATGAAATAATGCAAATAATCAATTAAAATAATTGTCACGATTCAAACAAATGTAGATAGTTTTATTTAATGATGTATTCAACCTATCTGTATAGAATTGTATTTTGATCATACATTGAGTTTGATTATTAAGCACGCAACTGACTAAAAATGTTTGAGGAACGACTTCTTTTGAAACTGTAGAAATGATGAAGACACTTGTTCATTTAAAAATGTGGTGATTTCCAGTTGATTACCTTAGTGCCATGTTTTATAAAACACAGTTAGTGTCATTCTTAAGGGCAACATCTTTCTAGGTCTAATGAAACAATCATGTCACTTTTTCTTGGGCTCAAGGCCGAAACAAATACCATGAGATTGTTTTTTGTGTTTTTTGTAAACACCAAAAATTCCTATTTTTAGATTCCTCTCTTTCAATGCAATGTTTTGTTTTTATCAAAATAAAATATTGTTTCTATCTCCCCCCCCTGTTTTTTTTATATATGGAACGGATCTATCATCTTCTTTCATCAGAGAATAACATGATTTAGAGACCACTTCAGTCGTGACTTCAAAGGCCTTTATGAGCTAAAAATAAAACTCAGGGTCCTTCCTTTTTTCACTGAACAATGAACCACTCAGTAACCATGTAATAATAGCTACCATTATACAGTACAGTAATTTAATTTAATTCAGAACAGGTTTGGGAAAAACATACGCAGATACCGTACATGAAGGTCAGCCACATTCGACAGACGGAGCCAGAGGTGCCGAAATAAAATCTCCACGTCAGATTTCAAGAACTTCACGTCAAACTGGCCCAATCACTGTATGCCACGTGACACTTTCAAATTTAAAAAAAAAACATATACAAAAACGACTTTCTTTCTGCTCAATCTGACATTCACGTTGGGTCGCAGGCTTCCAGACCCTGGCAGAGACTTTGGGAATGGAAGTACAGTAATAAGTTACTGTAACTTTATACTGGTCCCAGTAAGGCAGTAATGTATTTTGTTTATTTGTCATTTATTTATTTATTTTTGACATAAATGAGACACCCATTAACGTATTATACAAAAACGTGTTGGGTGACTTGAGAGCCTCCAAACCGAACTTGGGTCGTTCATCAACACACACACAATGTTTCTTTTTTTCTATGCACAATTTTTTTTTTTGGAAACACATGGACAATTTCCATTGATTCTACACACCAATTTTCACGAACTCGCTACAGCCAAAAGATGTTGGTTATTTTTTACAAAAAGAAAAGGCTATTTCATGATTTTGTTTCGAAATAGCCAGATTATTGCTGCAATTTGAGTTCAGTAGCCAGATTATGTCTAGGTATCAATTAATATTTCATATAGATATCAACTAGTATCACCCCAAGTATCACTTGAGTATTGAAGAAACAATTGGCTACCTTCTCCAAAATGAAAAAAAAAAAAAAAAAAAAATCGCTGCACACTCATTGACAACAGCATGGTTGACAAGTATCTCTCTCAACCCATGAAGAAAGTCCCTTTACTGTAGTAGGCATATCCCCAATCCCGCTCTCATGATTGTCCAAGCTCACCCTATTATCTTGAGCCAACACTAACTTCTTAACACATTTTTTATTYGATGCCAAGCCAGGGAAACCCTAAAAGACAACCAGCCACTTTGAAAATTCCAGAAGCTRCCTACTGTACTGTAGTCCCTACTCTCCACGGCTTCAGTAATTGCCCTGTTTTTTACCCGTGGAAAAAACACTGGATTTTTTAATTTGCCACGTATGATAAATTTGCAAATTCTGAATTCATATTACCTTCAAACTTCTAATAAGCCAAGGGGCTGGGACCAGTCTAACATATTACTATAGAGAAGTTATTAGAATTAGGGAGGGTCATTTGCTCTCATGTTATTTGTATGTAGGCTAGGCTAGGACCTATCTGACACATTATTACAGAGAGTTTGATTAGTTCATAGAGTGATGATTATTAGAAGCTCTATTGTAGCAATTAGAGAAAAGGCCCATATTTTCCGGGGGAGGTGAAGAAATACAAAATTTACGTGGCCCCAAATTGGGGCAATCAATTTTTATATTCACCTTCTGGCAGTTCAGGACGCAGAGCAATAAATCATGCCTACAAACTGGGGCCTGCAGGACAATGTTTGGGGTAAAAGTAAATACCCCCCCCTATATTGAGCTGTCACTAGGGTAAGTTCTTCAGTCCTCCTAGCTAATTTGGGGTCTCTGATTGCAAATCTGAATTCAGAAATTGCAAAAAATAAAACATTCCTTTGTTTTCCCCAGCGGTAAATCTAGCCTGCGGGGCCCAGTTCGTGGGCACGGTTTATTGCTCTTCGTTCATGGCAATAAGGGGGTCCAATTCGCCCTGGCCCCCCATTCCCCCAGTAATCAGTTAAGGTCTACGTTATGTTTATGTTATTACTCTTTTCCAGAAACAGACATTGACTGACCGCGCAGTCGCCTAGACTGGCCGGGCTTCCCCGTTCATGTAGACTGCTGAGTCCCTTTACCTTCCCTTCCCTTCCCTTCCCCCCAGGCAGGCAGGCAGCGTCCCACACTCCCTCCCACCCCATACAGTTGACGTACCTCCTCCAGTAGACGGACTTCTGATGAGCACAGGAAAGGACTGTACAGGACAGGAGACGAGGCTGCAACTTGCACACCAGGCAAATTGCAGGGTCTCCTTCACTTCCCCCTTTTGGGGGTGGGGTGGGGGGTCTTACATTAACTTATTATTACGGGCTTTTCAAACTGCTCACTGGCCTGGCTGGAGTCTGTGGCAAGCATCGACGTGGAACTATCGACTGAATCAATGCAAAAAAGTTAGAATACTAATCAAGTTTTTTTATTTTCTTTAAAAAAAAAATTTTAATTTTTAAATAGTGGACTATTCCCATTGAAAAATGAAAACAGTTCACGAAACCAGAGGACACGAAAAATCTTTTTAAACTAATGGAAATTGCCCTTGTGTTTCAAGGAGAAGAAAAAAATAAATAAATAAATAAATCTCTTTAAACATTTTTGACAACTAAAAGGACCAACCAGAGGACGCCACTCAAAACAAGCGCAAAGAATATAATCAAGGTTTGGTAATGGTTTATAAGCTTTTAAGTTAGTCTGGGATGAACTATAAGGCGGCCGGGGGAAGGGAGGAAGCGTTGCATGGACAGAAGCTATTCTATCTGTGTGTCGTGAAGAACTAAGGCTGAGTAGCTACCTTACTTGAAAAGCGAGCCACTACTACTGAGGACAAAGTCTCCGGTCTCGAGTGTGGATCGCAGACTTTCAATTGAATTGTTATTGTATGTGGTTTGTATTCCCTTTGATCCACTTAAAAAACCCTCCAAAATTCTTTCCCGAGAGGGATTTAATTGTATTTTTAGTCATAGTGCTAGCAATGCATGCATTCAAGAACCGGTAACGCATCTCTTAGATCTATGCAGAATCTTCAGCTTAGGTGTTGTCGTTTAGGCATCCCAAATTCATGAGGAAAGTATGTTCTTGGAGGATGGTTTGTAAATATTGCCCAACTCTATAATTATAGATGATTTAAAGGACGGTGGCAACAATGGGATCCTWGAAATATGTTYCCCAACTCAAATATCCGAAACAAACTAATCTGACCYACTTTATGAATATATTTTCATAGCAACRAAGTATTTGATGAATGCACRAGGTGCCTCAKATGGGCAAGGCCAAGCTTGCTAGGCTAAAGGAATGCTCCTAGATCGTTTTACTTGGCTCCACRAGGTCCTTCAACACGGCAAATTTGTACTCAACGGTTGAAATCAAGAAATGGAGYTTTYTAGTGGTACAATAATTGAACTTGATTTGGAGKTTTTTAGTGGGACAAAGAGAGTATTATCTCTCGCTCATGTGGAGACCTTATCAACCAAGATGAATAGCCACATTAGATATTAAGGTATACAGGAAATACTTCAATGAATAGTGTATTTGTATGTACGATCAACCTCATTGTTCTATGATTTTGTAGTTAGTACAAACACTTATGGTAGTATATAATATATTGTTTGATATTTATATCAAAATATGCTTTTGTTTTGAATACTAATTGGATGATTTTCTTGATTTCCAAAAGTTGAACAATAACTCCAATAATGCCTATCTAAAGGAAAAAAAATTATTCTTTTGAAAGCAAGTAGACAACTGATTTGAAGAGAGGTAGTAATTAAGGCTTAGTGCTCACATCACACCAAATTTATATTAACCCCTAAAGGACCATTTGTCCGTTCAGGGGATAAGGTAAATTTCGGGCATGTATCTAAGGTCTCAATTTTTGTCGTTATGTTTTGAAACTTTTTATGATGATAGAATCAAATTAATTAGTTTTATGGGAATATATAATGTTTTTCTCAATCAGTGCCTAGGAACAAAAGTTATGCCCAAAACAAGTCAACACGGGGAGAGGGGGGGGCGGGGAGGGGGAGAAAGAGCAGCAAAAAAAGTTTCAAAAATTTGAGCTTTTTTTTAATTTGTTTTCTCATAGTTTATATTTTTATCTACGTGGAAAGCATTAATTCATTCCATTTGGATTTGTTATGAGAAAGTTATGGACAATCTTGTTTTTTGGGCAATTGGAGCATCTTCTTGAAAAAATAACTTGTAGGATTCTTTTATGAATGCAATTTTTAAAATTTTAAGAAAAAAAATGTTCCACATGGTTTATTTTTCTTGCTAGAACAATCTCACCATTGGAATTGGTGCATTTTAATTCCAAGCTTTCCCGATGCTCTCTTGAAAGTGTTACCAATATTACAATTTAATTTTTTTCTGGAAAAATTCAAATAGAACAATAAGTAGATTATAGGAGCTACATTTTCTTAGTTAAGCGCAAAAACATTTGAAATCAATAATTGTGTGAAAAATTAAGTTTTAAGTTTGAAAATGCATGTTGGGCTTGCATTGTCCTTTTAATGGTTAACTATTGAAAACTAAAGTTTTAAATCCCCCATCCACCCACCCACAAAAGACAAAAAAAAGACAAAAAAACCCCAACCAAAACCCAACCAACAAAAACAAACAAAAACAAACAAAAACAAACAAAACAAAGAAAAACAAAAAACCAACCTCGAAAACGATAATCCATCAAAAACCCAGACACTGAAAAATAAAAACACCACAAAAGCAACCCAATCCCCAAAACAAGCAAACAAAAAACACGAAACCTGAGACATATGGCACTCATTTCCGCCCCTTCACCCTCCCCGCTTCYCCAGTTTCCCCAAAGCAGCCCTGGCTTCTGGATGCTCCCCCCCAGGCACTCCCTATTTCGAGACCACTGAACCAACGAGGCGAGTGGCCTCCACCATGTCCCTTAATTGATGAACCCCGCCAGTGAGCGAAGGAAGGAAGTTATCCCCATGCATTCCACTTTCCAGATTAACATGAGCAAAAGCAAAGCCGGAGACGGACGCCCAGGACAAGAGGCAGTAGGGTAGTAGGGCCCTAGAGCCTAGCTGAGCCTAGCCTAGGCCCGAGGCGCACATAATGCCAAGCCCAGGCCCCGCCAAAGGCGTCCCTTTCCTGACTCTTTCCCTCCGCTGGCCAGGACGACGACACAAGTTATAAGCCCCCACGCCCTTATAAGGCGAGCCGCTGGGATAACGTATCGCGCGAGTGATAAGCRCACTCGCGTATCCGCGCCACGACAAGTGATACGTGATAAGCGCAGTAGCYGAGGGTGATACGCGGCGAGAGCGCATCCCCGCAGTGATAAGCGCAGAGATCCCTTCCGAAGTACATGGCCGGCAGGTTGCAGGAGGGTCGCAGTCCACGCCAGGACGTGGTAGGTAGGTACTGAGCAGGGCGGAACAGAGGGTCCGTGCCGGAGTAGAAAAGGCAGAGCCCGAGCAAGCGCCGCTCCCCTTGTCTCGCGCTCTCGCGTTACTCCTGCTGCTGCTGCTGCTGCTGCTGCCCCTGCTGTTTTCATTTTCGCTTCTCCCGCTTGGGGTTGGGTTTGCTGCTGCTKCTACSGTTGCGAGGGCCGCTGCCGGCTTTGTGGCGGGCTTCAGCGCCACGGGCGGCTTCGGGAACCAGTTATCGCATTTGTAGACGCCTTTTTGGATTAGTCTGCTTCCGTTGGTTGTGGTGGCGGGGGCGTTGGGAGATCGATGTGAGGAGAACGTTGACGAAGACTGTGCTGTTGTGTTTGGTGGCTGGAGGTGGCGTGTTAGCGCGGCGGACGGGGAGAGTTTGCGTCGCGGTGGGGGTGTGGTTAGCGGGAGCCCCGGGCGATGTGGAGGTTGACTTATGGGGTTAGGGGTTGCACTTTTTGACAGGGTGTGCGAGAAGCTCGAGAGAGGTGCATCGGAAGGGGTGCGGCGGTGAGAGCCGTGCCGTGCGAGGGAGAGAATAGGGAACGTCTTGTTCAAGGTGCGAGGGAGAGGCTGTTCGGACGGAAATGGAGATAGTGCGGGCTGGATGAAGAAGGGACGGTGACGGGGAGRGAGCGTTGAAGCGAGCTCAGGGTCGGAAGGATAGGGGACGACTGGGGGACGTTGGTTGGTTGTGCTGGATATACGCTGGTGTTGGTGCCGTTGGGAGGAAGTGGAGGTGTACTGTCTGCACTTCAGTTGGTTCTTGGTTGGATGCGACAGGACTGGGGGAGCTTAAAGTACGAGCGAACTCGGACTTGAGCGTCCATTTTGGACGCTAGTGATATATCTATTCCTGGACGTGGTGGACTGTTAGTTTTGGGGAGAAAGGGTAGTTTTGGTTTAGCTTCGGTCGCGAGCAATTKAGGCCGTTACGAGTTWGCGCGGGTGAGGAGKAAGGAGGCGCTGTGCGGTTCTGTGACCTAGCGGAAAGGGCGGGAAATCTCAGTGTGGAACAGACGCAGCTGCAGCCTCAGGGAGGGGGACGAGTTATCTACAAATAAATGAAGGTGATATCTTAGGAGGCACGAATCATCGAGACCGAGGCAGCCGTCAAGCAGGGGACAATGTCGTCACTGAGTAGGGAGCTCGTGTTTCTGATCTTGCAGTTCCTYGATGAAGAAAAGTTCAAGGAAACAGTGCACAAGTAAGTCTCCTTCTTATCTTAGCCAATTAGAATGTCCGCATCTTCTGTTGTGACTCGCAGCTCTATTTCAACTACATATGGTACCCTTGTTTTGATGTGCAATGGATAGTCGAATGTGTTTTGATGTCGATTGACGGCGTCGTTTTTAAGAACTTCCTAACAATGTGCCCCCTGGACTCTCCTTCATTCCAATTTTTTCTGGGGCACACTCTAGTATTGCCGCGTCGGCGATATTCGTACTGCTTTCATCTTTAGGTTGTCATGTATAGGAGACGGATTAGTAGTTCATGGACGCAAATATTCACASTTCTTGTTCAGGAGATGTCTAGCTTTGGGAGAATGTATTATATGGGATAAAACGTGATTGTCGCTGCCGTCTTTTTGAATTGATATGCATTGCGGTCTGACTCGGTTGGTGACTTTACATTTTCGTATGACAATTCGCTGGATGTGCCTATTTAAATAGGTCATCTAATGCTTTGCCACGAGACATTATTTGCTGGCAGGTGAAGTCATGTTTTATCCCGCTTACTGTAGTCTTTTAGATGAGCTCCTCTAAGTCCACGACATGATCAGATGCACCGAGTATTTTAGCAGAAGTAAAGCCTCCCGCTTCAATTGAGTCTATACTTCTTTTCTAAGATAGCGCCTTTGACTTCTCCGAGAGTGGTTGGTAGCCAACCCTCAATAACACCCTGCACACCATTGAATTCTTTTGAGGTCTGAATTGGCGAGGAAATTGACTCTTWATCCTTGTCTGCTKACTGCTGTGTCCGGCTGCTGCCAGTATTTTATCTTTCTCAAGTTGGATTATCTGTCTGTTTTGAATATCTGAGTATGCATCTCTTCTACTCTTTGGTATTCACAGGGTTTAAAATGCTTTGAATTTCCAGGTTGGAGCAAGAATCAGGGTTCTTCTTCAACATGAAGTATTTTGAAGATCAAGTCCAAGGTGGCGAATGGGAGGAAGTGGAGCGATATTTATCAGGGTTTACTAAAGTGGACGACAACCGCTACTCGATGAAGATTTTCTTCGAGATTCGGAAACAGAAGTACCTTGAAGCTCTGGATAAGTATGCAGCTTTAAGATACTCTTTGAATCTCATTCATGATTGGTACACAAAAAGACGGAAGCATGATATGAGATGTCTCGCACGTCTCATTCACCGAAGTGTCTATTCTTGTGCAGGCAAGACCGGGCAAAGGCTGTGGACATACTTGTGAAGGATCTGAAAGTTTTCTCTTCTTTCAATGAGGAACTGTACAAGGAGATCACCCAGCTGCTCACTCTAGAAAACTTCAGGTTAACAGATTCTCCAGAGTTTATCTGTATTGATACGAGACAAATCTAATTTGTCGTCAGGGACCGCCGAGTGTGTTTTTTCAGTTCCATTTAGTGTCATCAGTATTTTAGTTGCAGTTTTGAAATGTCTTCAAACGGCAAGACTTGAATTTCTTCGAATTTTTATTACTAATGTGGTTCAACTTTTTCCTTGACTTTGTTGTAGGGAAAATGAGCAGTTATCTAAGTACGGAGACACCAAATCCGCTAGAAATATTATGCTTCTAGAACTAAAGAAGCTTATAGAAGCCAATCCCCTCTTCCGAGACAAGCTGGCGTTCCCATCGCTGAAAGCATCCCGCCTTCGCACTCTCATCAATCAAAGGTATAAATCAACTTGTGCGTGCGTGTTATGGTTCTGTGTCAACTCAAGTATCAGACCTTGTTAACTTTAGAAGTCAGCTGAGACGCGAGTTTGTGTACGGGACTCGTGGATTGACGTAAGGTTTGGGTTCTTTTAGCTGGAAGCAACTTCACATTTGATGCAGGGGCTAAAGGCTCTCGATTGCGTAAGAATAAATGTTTTCTGCTTGTTTGCAGTCTCAACTGGCAGCACCAGCTTTGCAAGAACCCAAGGCCGAATCCAGATATGCCAGTGATTTACGGCAACATTTGGAGGTACATTTCGTCCTTTGCAAGCAGAGATCAGTATGCATTGCTGTTCTCACGCTTTTCTCTTGGGGGTAATTGTGTTTGGTAATTACCACAAATACGAGATGTACCTGAYGTGAAAGGACCTAYAATCATTCCACTTTGTCAACTCGACTGGTTGTTKGATGCGTGGGTACCCTTCTTCTCTCGAACCTTTTGATGCAAATATGGTGTTGCGTATGGGAACAGATTGATGCACATGTTGGCGGTGTCAATGATTTGGCATTTTCTCATCCGAATAAACAATTATGCGTCATTACATGTGGGGACGACAAAACCATCAAGGTGCGTGCACACGTCTTTGCTACCTCTTAAGAATTCCTGGAGTTGTCATTTCTCATATGGCCAATTGCATTTGYATTGTTTGAACTCCAGTAATAAGTGGCACTGATTTTTTGCATGGTTCCAAACAGAAATCACAATCGTTCGGGTAGAGTCTGTGATTGGATCTGACCAYGTACTTACTTTCCATTTCCCAGGTTTGGGATGCTGCAACTGGGCGGAAGCAGTACACTTTTGAAGGACATGAAGCACCTGTGTATTCAGTTTGTCCTCATCACAAGGAGAGCATTCAGGTGGGAACTTRTACTAGAAAATGATACATTGAGATATTTTCTCTTGTCTTAATGTGTTCTGGTAATTTCCTTGTTTGGCAGAGATTACCGTACCCGGAACGTAGTTTCAACATTCTCTGCTGAATAATTAATTAAATTTGGCAAACGTCTACAAATAGAAAACCGTCTTTACCATACACTATTTTTGGGAAACCAACTCCTAAAAATTTCTGAAATCTACTTTAGCAATGTTTTTTTGTCGGCCCTGACCACCKGGTACGATGAGGTTATCTCTTTTCGCGCTTCTTAGTTTCTTGGATCGTAGTCTTAGCTGTAGATGAGTATTTGAGCAGAAATATGTTTTTGAACTTTGGGTGTGGATTAATGTGCAAAGCCACTGACCGCACCTGGCGTCAACATGCAGTTCATATTCTCAACGGCCATTGATGGAAAAATTAAAGCCTGGCTCTATGACCTCCTCGGATCCAGAGTTGACTATGATGCGCCAGGCCATTGGTGCACTACCATGGCCTACAGTGCTGATGGCACTAGGTGAACATAGTYCTCAGAAAAACCTTCTCTTCCTGCAACCGTTTATCTAATTCAGGACTGTTCACACCACTACTTATTTGTCTCAGAAAACCTTTCTCTTGTTCACATCTGCTTATTTGTCTTTCAATGCATAAATTTATTCTGGCAAGATTATGCCCTGATTGATTTTTTGCATCGATGTCAGACTCTTTTCATGTGGAACAAGCAAAGAGGGAGAGTCTTATTTGGTCGAATGGAATGAAAGCGAGGGTGCTATCAAGCGTACCTACTCGGGTTTCCGGAAGAGGTCCTCGGGAGTTGTGCAGTTTGATACGACACGTAACCGTTTCCTAGCAGCTGGTGATGAATTCCTGATTAAGTTCTGGGACATGGATAACACGAACTTGTTAACTACAATCGATGCAGAAGGTGGCTTGCCGGTGAGTGAACATTGTTGATAAGATCTTTTAAAGAGTCGCATGTCATGTATTTTGTTTGTGATAAGTGTTTTCGAGCACCGGGATATGGGCTAGCCATGTTTGGATTGAGTTGGGAGTGAAAGAAACAAGTTTATGAAGCCTGGTAGTATGGAAGGAATGTCCTGACGATTTCCCTCTGTTCTTGTGAATACGTTGTCACTTTCTGTACTCTTCCATTGTTAGAAACAGGAGAAACATTCTTTGTCTGATTTGCCCTCTTATGAGAATCTTATTTTGTTTGTTGTGTAGATGTTTGTGCTGGTGAACCCACTAGTTGTATCATGAGCTAATATTGTCTTTCTGATGTGCAGGCAAGTCCACGTCTCAGATTCAACAAAGAAGGTTCTTTGCTTGCTGTTACTACCTCCGATAATGGCATTAAGATTTTGGCTAACCGCGATGGGATTCAGATGCTCCGTGCGTTGGAAGCACGGGCTTATGATGCTAACCGAGTACCTCCAGAGCCTGCTGTTTCTAAGGTAAGCTTTWACTTYGCTCACACTAGTCTGTTGTCAGCTTCWAGAATGACAATTGGTATTCGTGTTCAAAACTTGTAGTGGAAGAAGAGCGAATAAACTGCATACACACCATCGACATTCACATCAGCGAGTTCATGCTCGGCTCGATTCAAACAAGGCCTTACTTGTAATGTTTTTCTATGAGGTAGTCGTGGTATTCGACATGAGTATATCCGGTAAGTCCTACGGGAGACCAAATTATCAGGAAACGTCAAGCTAGTGTTAAGAGCTAATTTGTCAAGTGAATATCTACTGCAGCCGCCAGTTGGAAATGCACTAGGAGTCGTTAGCACTCCAGGTGGTGGCGGTGGGGATCGACCAAATTCTTCGTCAATGGCGGGGACAGGAATGGATGGTCCAACCCTGAACATGGGGGGTTCAAGGGTCCGACCCCGAGACAGGGTCGGCAATGACCATGTAATTTTTCAAAACAAGCACGCAGCATTATGTAAACCGATGGTTGTGGTCTTGCAACATCTCAGCTGAATGTGTTTACTTGGGTTGGAACAGTTTRATAAGCATCTTATTGATCATTGTGCAGTCTGGAATGGAAGGAGGCCGTACCCCAGAGACGAAACCGAGAATACCTGATGAAATCCCTGATCGGAGCAAGAGCTGGAAGCTAACAGAAATTAATGAGCAGAACCAGTGTCGGTCCACAAGATTACCTGACACCCTTCCACCGAATAAGGTCCGTTTTCTTTTTCAATAGATTGTCAGAGGTGRAACGTGACGCAATCATTAGAAATGTTCTTGGTAGTTCTCTGCTAGACTTTGTGCTCGCTGATGAGTTCTAATTGTATGCCCTGGGTTATGTTTGATTGTTGACATAATTTTTGGTGGTCACAGGTTTCAAGGCTTATTTACACCAATGCCGGAGTTGCTCTGTTGGCTCTAGCATCAAATGCTGTTCATAAGCTTTGGAAATGGCAACGAAATGAGCGAAACCCTAATGGAAAGGTGCGTCGGGATGCAAAGTACCCTTTTTACAATTTTTGGCCTCATTGATTTTGGACTGATAAAATTTATCAGGAAAAAGTCTWATATGATTTACCATGTCGCTATCCTAGTTTCAAATGACAATCTTTGGTTTAGTGCATGCTCTCTTAATTTCGTCTCTACAATGAATTTCATTATAAAAGCAACCTCACCATCCCTAATTCTCACAAAATGTCAATGAAGTAATTCCTTCTTTTTTCCATCATGAATTTTCTTGATAGTAGATGATGATTGGAATTTGTTTTGACTTTCCAAAATAGCACTTGATATTTTCTTTGTTTACATTGACATGGTCATTTACCTATGGCAAAATTCAAATTTTTATCTTTTTTATTTTTTTTCTAGTTTTAAAAAAAATAATTATTTGTTGGCAACCCTGCTTAAATGGTAAGTGGGTTACTAAAACCCCTTAGGTAGGGTGGGTTCTTTCTCATTCCTTGAAAGTTCATTTCTCTTCTAGCATATATGAACTAGTATATCAATTTAGCCAACTCCACCATTTGTTGGATGAAAAACGCACAATTAAATTATAGACTTGACAAAACAACCTTGTTTCCACAAAGAGAGTTGTAAGTTTGCTAAGGTTGTCAACCCTACAAAAACTACTTATTTCTCTTCAAAGTAGTTCATTTAATTACCAACAATTGATATCTTTYTACTTTTGCAAAGAATGACACTTGCAATTGTTTGAAAGGCAAAGTAGTGTGTTCTGTGGCTSGAGCAAATTAAGGAGATTCAAACATGGAAATGAGACCCTAAGATTTGATGAGATGAAAATTCCTCAAGATTGTTGGTCAAGCTCCTATGGATTATATTAACACCTTTGTTGCCACACAAGGCACCACCATAAAACATCAATGCAAGCACTATTTAACACATTCAGTATACGTACTATGACCATAAAACAACTTTCAATAACATAAATAAAATTGCCATCCAATACTTTGCATATGTATTACTAACTAAATGTAGATTAGATGCCATCAATAATATATGACCCCTCCTAACAATTATAAGCATTTATCCTATACCTTCATGTACAAAAACAAAATATACTCAATGAAAACAACACACAAAATAATAATAATTATTACAATGATGACGACAAAAATAATTAAAAATATTTACAATGGTAAATGAATCCTAAATACAACAATTAGAGCGTTGTTCTTCATAAAGGTATTGATTAGGAGATGCAAAAGCAGAGCCACCTTGTGAGATATAATGTGCTAAGCTACAAGAGTGGAAAGATATTGGTTATTTTTCATAATGGGACTTTGCTTTGCGTTAGTAAACATAACATCAATCAAAGTGGATGCAGTTGAATCTTATGCTGAATCAAGGGGCTCAATAGAAGTGCCTTAGTATGCTAAAGTAGTCCCACATTGTGGAAAAGAACAGGCCTCTTTTTCATCTAG
Source organism: Pleurozium schreberi (assembly GCA_006891605.1). NCBI lineage: Eukaryota > Viridiplantae > Streptophyta > Bryopsida > Hypnales > Hylocomiaceae > Pleurozium > Pleurozium schreberi. Next base: position 103,546 of record VACF01000983.1, on the reverse strand, counting down.
TGAGAAAGTTTTATATGCCCTTGAATGGCCTTTATTGAGGTTGGGTGATTGCAAGAAACAATTGTCCTTTTTTTTGTCCCCTTGCCCTTGGATAAGTGTAAGGAACACTAATTTACTCTATAAATTACTCCAAGCTGAGGTATTATTTACATAATGTTAGTCTCCACATTCTCTATGGCACTAATGTTGCATCGTTACTAATAGGATAAGTCAATGTAAGAAGGATCCTTGTACAAAAGGAGGAATAGCAAAAAGAAACCTTTGGCACAAGTAAAGAAGATGATGGGAGAAGATTTGTCCATATTCCACTTCTCCTCCAAATTCTCCTCCAAACAAATAAGTGTCGCATCCCTCCAAAGAGATGTGGCCTTTGAAAATGAGGTTTTTTCCCATTAAATCAAATATTTTGTAGCATAAGGAGTAGACTAATTACACCTCTACTAATTACACCTCTACAAACTCAAATCCTGAATGAAATGTGACAATGTAGTTGAACAAAATGAAATTCAAAGGCTGGAAAACAAAAGTGATGATAAGTGTCCCTGTAAACAATAGTCCCTGTCACTTGAAAAAGAATCCATCACACATTCTGCAAAGTTAGAGAGCTCAATTTGAACAAATGAGGGCTCTTCAAAACCAAGGAGCCACTGTCTTCACGTTTGAAATTTGCTTTAATTTTGCATGACTTTGCTCTAAAGCACTTACCGACACATTTCTCCAATGGTACCACACCACTACAGTACTGGTACTCCCAAATGTGGACAAACTTCCAAAGTTTACATGAAAAGTTGCACCTTGATAAAGTAATCATCGACTAACTCACTTCCAGATTCAACTTCCCATATTTACATTAAAAAAGAAGCTGCAGCTTGCGAATCCACACCGTGGAAATATACATTAAGAGTCGAAGTTTGCAGATGCAAATTCTAAGAGATAACTGATGACCTATCAATCCTTCAGTTCTACCGACTCAAACGGACTTGTGAGGTGAATTGCAACTCCACTGATTCTTGTGATGAAGAATCCCCAACGCTGGTCGCATGTTTTATTTGCAATCCAGCGACAACCCAATTGTTGCAAAAACGTCACGAGCTATGCTATGCTATGCCAGAAACAATATAAAACACAAGGGGAGGATAATGGAGGTGTCACAGTGCTTGCCTCCAACTGCAGAGACTCTCCTCTTGAGGCAGGTCCAAATTCAAGTCTAAAAGTCGGATAGAACCTTGAAATCGCCGTTGCACTCCAATTGTCACCTTCGGGACACAAGTCACCTCCAACTCGACCGTCATAAAGCTTGAAAATTCGTGGTGTTCAAATGGACTCTTTTCCCTATCGGTGCACAAATCTCCTACTAAATCGATCGAACCCCCGTCTCGTCGAATCTTGCTACAACTGCGAAGCTCAAATCGCCCCGTGCTTCAGAGCAGAAGGCCTCGTCATAATCCGCAGCAGCAAGGTCCATGGCAAGGCCAAGTGCAGCACCAGCAGACGATGAAGATCGCGGCGAGGGCGTTGGCGATGCCGTTCCTGTTCCGTCGATCGGGACTGCCGTAGTAGCGACAATCGGGGGCGTGCGCCGGCTTCACCTCCTGCGCGTACACATACGGGTTGCCGTAGCCGTCCCGCATCACGGGCGCACTGGGGTACGATACTGACTGATGATGCACCACGTAGTTGGAGGGAGGGGGGTAGCCTACAACGGGGGGATACATGGCTGCTTGTTGCTGATCCATGGCTTGTCTACACCACGATGCGCGTCTGTTGCAATGACAGCATTAGGGTTTCAGAGCACCCCAATTCCAGCTCGAGACTCAATCTTCTGGATCGAAGGGAAGGAGGCTTTTGCATCGACAGAAAGGGACGTACCCTCCTGAAGAGGTTCGAGTTGCTACGTTATCTGAGAAGTCAGCCAATGCTACAGGAACAAGTCTTTTGTAGGGAGCTACTTGTTGTTGACGATCAATGAACTGGCTGTTGACTGGATGCATCAATTGGGCAAGATATACTTCGATTATTCCTTGCATCTTTACCTTGCTTGAAAACGCAAATTTTGGGAAGACATCCGTCTCGATAATTTCCTACATGTGAAATATACTATTTGGAAAACTGAAACTGAAAAGGTCATCTGTGACCAGCTCTGCCGGTCTCGGAAGAAACATCCTCGAAGCGGCGTAACTCCAGTTGGGGTCGTTGCCTCGTTGGGGAAGATTCTCGGGCAAGTTGCTGAAGCACGAAAGCCGGGCCGACTATGATAGACGGATGCCTTGAAAGTTGCTTTCGGACGGAACCTGGAATCAGATGGATGGATTGCCAACTTGCTACACGATAATATCAGGGTGATCACCTATTTCGGACCACTTAACCCTTAAAGGGCGGACCTATCACCGCTGGCAAAGGCGGGCTCCAATATGTAGTGCTTGACCGAGGGAAAAAACACTGTTCATGCACATATTTAGCTTTGGATAAATTGTTCAAACCAATACCTGATGCTACCCATTCAAATATTGCAAGAAGGGCTCCGTGGCATGTAAAAATCTTTACAATTTTCATAGAATTAGGGCTACCTAAAAACATGGAAGCAATTAAAGACACTAAATTTGACTTCCCATGATGATTGACATACGTGTGGTCACTTTCAGAAAAAGAACGGATGAAAATTAGTGAGTGTCCACTCACCAGATGAGATTTTTGTCATCCAAAGGACAATAAACGTCGGCAGCGTCATTCAAGGGTTAAAGGAGGTACCCCATTTCCAACCAGCATTCCATTTCCATTCTATAGGGTGTTCTATTTCCTATCAACCCAAGCGTAGGCAACAACTCACGTTTTGCTGGCCCCACAGGAGCAACAACAATGTCCAGGAAGTGTGCATTGAAACCATACAATGATCACAATGTGTACATTGAAAGCCTTGTATCGATTTTGTGACCATTTTATGGTCGGAAATAGTTTTGCCTAATTTTTGGAAATGGGGCAAATAGAATCTTCACGAAAAAATTCATGGTAATTTAGATTTTGAGGGAATTTTTTTTTTAAATTATGAAATCCATTTGAAATCTATTTTTCTACACTGGAATTTTTTTCCCTGAACTTGTTGCTTGCCCTAGATAGGGTGAATTGCTTAAGTGGTTGGAAATAGTTGATCAACCTTAACCCTTGAAGGACGGCCCGATTGGCCGTGGAAATCATGCACTTTTGATACTATGTGACCTCATCTACTTTGAAAAGCCAAATTTACTCATTGGAAGTCAAAGTACTAGAAAAGATCTTCCCTTTCCACTCTTACGGAGGATGAAAAGTTGCAATTTTATCCTATATTGTTTGATTCTCTATCATCCAGAGGACACAAAACATCCGCATGGGCGTTCAAGGGTTAATCAATGGAGCCTATCTACGTCATGCGAAAAGTTCAAGAATTTTTTTTCCGTGCAAAGAAATAGATTTCAGAAAGATTTCATAATTAAATTTTTTTTTTCTCAACAACAAAATTATCATGATTTTTTTTGAAGATTCTATTTGTCCCATTCTTGATATGTAGGCAAACCTATTTCCAACCATAGGATGGTCACAAAATCAATGCAAGGCTTTCAATGTTCACACTGTGATCATTGTATGCTTTAAATGTACACCTCTGAGACATTGTTGTTGCTCCCAGGAATCCTACAAAACGTGGATTGTCACCTAGACTTGAGCTGATCGAAAATCTAGTAGTCTAAGCTGTGAGAATGGGATCATGATCGATTGGAGATCTCCTTTAGAGAAATAGATTTCAGACGGATTTCATAATTTAAAATTTTTTTCCCTCAAAAACAAAATTATTGTGAATTTTTTTTGGTAATAAATTTGAAAGTTATAAATAGTTAGACCTAGTTGGTTTTAATTAATAGAAAATTGGAAAAAAATTATTGACATTTGCATGCTATGGTGTACCAATTTTCTAGGGCAAAATGCATTGATGAGTACCAAATTCAAAAGTTTGAAAGTTCATGTTGGTATTTTGAAATTAAATTTAGTGTTTCTTTTCATAAATGTTGGTACTTAAAGTACATATCTTGATCACAAAAGTATGGTCCTACACAAATTTAATTTCAACAAATCAAGATGAATTTTTGGAGTTTTGAATTTTGATGAAAATTAATACATCTTGAAAAAAGAATTGGTACACCATGGCGTACATAGGCCTTTTATATATTATTATAAATATACAATCAATCAGCTTGAGTTAATAACAAGAATTGAACTTCTCAATTTGGGTTGTAGAATGTCTAAATATGACTTAGAAATAATAATTTATGTAACAATTATAAATATATATTTATATTCGAAGTTGGAAAGTAATTTGAAACAAAGCAATTCAAATGGATTTTTTATGGAACAAACTTGAGGTTGTGAAATGAATAAGGTCTTCCTATGTTACTTGTATACATTCTATATGCATTAGAAAAAATGGCTTATCTATTGGAGGATGAGGTGATTTTTCTACATGTGATTATAAATTATTCTCTTGTCTTTAGAATTTTTTAGTGAACATCAAGTTTCTTGTTGAAGCAACCATGACATAGAAGTAGTCATCTACTTTCCAAGTCCATGGATGTCAACTTATAGGAACATTTAAGATTACTTGTATTTGGCTAATACAATTTGAAAATAGGCACTTTGGTCCATATAGTCAAGTCATTTGGAGGTTAAAAAATGTAAGTTTATCAAAATGATTTAATGAGGTGCCAATTGATAGTTGGTTAATTTAGTATGTCTTTAATGTCATCTTTTCTTTGATGTCACATCCTCAATTCTCTTAGGACACAACTCTACCTACCTCATAATTCCTTCTATTCTCTATTTGCACTAATTTATCTTATTACTAAAGGCACAAATTTAGTACCAGCATATCTTAAATATAACCAGTGTCACTACAAACTACAAAGTCAAAAATTTATGAACACCAATGCAACACAATAATATTCCAATTTGCACTAATTTGAAAAAATTGACTTTGATAAATTGATGTCGCAATCACTATAAAATAAACATGAAGGTAAGAGGCTCTAAAAGGGAGCTGGCATTTAGAATGGCCCATGTAGACTCTCCTAAAATGGACATGACATGGTCTTTAAATGGACCTTCTATAGTCATTGAGTGGATTGATTAAAAATACATTATTTATTGCAAGAGCCAATCATTCTCTTTGCTTTCTCCATTTCTCTCTAGAATTTGCAAGTGAACAGTTTATGGAAGACCTAGGGTGATAAATAAGGACCTAAGACTAATCTTGTTTGAAAATTTACAAGTAATTCAAAAATACTTCAAAAAATACAAAACAACTTGTGTTGCAATCATAATCAAATTCTCTTTGTCTAAAAAATAAGAAAAAAATATTCCTATTAAAGGAAATATATGAAAAAGGCGGACAGCCCTTAGATGCTCCATTTCTGGACCTCCTACCTTAGTACTCTCATTATCAAACTCACTTGTACAGTATGTAATAAATAATTGCTTACAAATGTGATAATAAGGAGTCTGACAAGTGAGAGAACTCTTGCATACAAATGTGATAATAAGGAATTCGACAAGTGCAATCTTCCGAGTGAACTCACCTTCATGTTCTTTCGTTTTCTTCCAATTGCTGTTTCGGTGCGAGGGACTCGACTTTGCGCGGTCTTCTGTTTTCGAATTGAATGGATTTCTGAACGAGGTGCTGGTGCTGGTTTTTGAATCGTAAGGTAGCGAGCCATTGGATTTAGGCTATTTTCTAAGCTTCCTCGGCATTTTTCAACATGGAAGTTGAAGGCGAGCTGCATATCTCCTCTGTCTTTCTAAGAAAAAATCTTCTCATTCTTCTTGCAAATTATTTTCTATAGAGTGATGCGATGTGAAAAGAATGAGCTGGCGATCAAATGCAATATGTCAATGTAGAGCAGCTGAAGCCAATTTCTGATTCAGTGCGAATAGCTGTGAGTGCATTCGAATTGTTGTGACCTAGTAAATCGTCATGTACTCAGTTCATAATTTTCTGAAACTTTTTATTGTGTAGAGAATAGAATCACCCAAGCTGAGGAACTTGAAGTCCTAAGATCAATATATGGGGAAGAGGATTGCCGGATTTCCTCCACCAACCAATTTTGTGAGGTATGTTTTAGCACTGCGAATCGTAAATGTGGTAACAGCGCAGTTAGGGTTTCTTCTTTACCATCAACCAATTGTCGCACTCCTTTGTTTTGTCTAGCTGTCTGCGTATATCTGGTCTAAGGTTGGATGAAGCTGAAATCAAGATCCTAACCAAGAGTGTGCCCTAATAAACTTAGATGATTTCTAGATAATGTATTAAGTAGATAATTGTTGCTGAATGTATAAGTCAAGGCCATCAAGATTAGGGCACAGATTTAGGAAATCTCTATCAATTGAACTTTGCTTTGCTTACTTCTGCACTCTTATAATGTTTACTCTTGCATATTCAAAGACCATTCCTACACTTCATTTGTGCTGAGCCTCAACTTGTCTACTTATGATAAAAAATGAAAACCTCCACTTTTTAATATTTGCATACTAGGGTAATATGCATCCATGCCTAGGATGTTTAGACAAAGATGAATAGATAGATGGGTTTGATACCCAGATTGTTTGACATTGAGATTTGTTGTTTTAACCTAGGATAATTGGCCATCCATTGTCCACCTAGGTTCCCATTAATCAATTTTGTTCATTGAGTGTTGCCATTGGTGGAGGCTTGGGCGTCTCTTTGGATGGATAGTTGGCCATCTATCCTTTTAGTRTGCACCTTGGGATGCTATTGGTGAAAGGCATCCACCAAGTGTTACCATTGGTTGGTGCAATGGCCGCCTTGATCGTCGAATGTGAATTTTTATTTATCAATTTTATTTATGATGAACGCCTTGAAGGATCCTAGATGGTTGTTCATTAGATGGGTTTTGTCCCCAAACAACATTATTTGACCTTAGGCCCATGCTTTCTAATGTGCAATTGCTCATAATTTGTTTGGTTGTCAATTTTTTGAGCATGCAGGTAGGAAAAGGTGAAGAAGTGGTTTTGGGGAGCTTTTTCAATTTCAACATACAAGTAMATTCCATTATGGATCAAAACTTTGCAAATTGCTATAGAAATGATTTAGGATAGTTTAATCTTTTAGTGCCGGTGGTTGATTGGGGAGAGGGGGGCAATGCATTTTTATAGGAATGCACAAATGGAGTACATTTGGCAATTTTCAAGCGTATGCCATTACAACTTCAAAAATTCATAACTAATTCCATAAAGCTTCAAAAAATATGAAACGACTTGGATTAGATGCCAATTTTACTTGTCTTTCTAGGAAAATTTATTGAAAAATATTTCAAGAAGTTTCACCTTCCTGAAACTCAATTTTAGCTCTTAGATGGGATTTTTCGTCCCTCCTATCTTAGCTAGTTCATGCATATTTTTGGATTTCATGAATTAGACAATGGTGGGATTACTAGGCAACATTGTCACTTTCATGGCTCATGCTTTTTGCAAAAAATCGCCCAAATTGGATCTTGTTTGTGCATTTCATAAGCCAATACAAAATCATGGAAACTAGCCTAGCTTATTTGTCATTGCATGCCTTGCCAAACAATTTGATTCAAGTTCAGCATCTAAATATTCTCTAACTTCGTTACTCTTTGAGTTAACTCCGTTACTTCAACCTAGAATGAGTATAGAGTCCAAAAATTGACCAAAATGTGGTCGACCACCCACTAAAGGATTAACCTTGGAAGGATGGAGCCTATGAGTGAATTTTTCTTTTTCTTTTTTAAGATGAAATTGCATGTTGTCTTTTAGTCATAGATTTTTTTTTATAAAGATTTGAAATAATTGTGAAGTTTTGCAAAATAGTAAAGAACAATCATAACAAGCCTAAAGTTATCTAAAAAAGTCCGGAAATTTCACCATAGGTATATATGGTAGTGAAGAATATCCTAGTATAAAACAAAAACCTCGTATTATTCCACAAATGAAAAATTAGTATACCATAATGATTGGCCCCAAACTCGAATTGCAACAAAAATATTTAATTAAATTTTTTTATTTATTAGAATATAAAGTATTGATTAATTTCAATTCATTATAGTTGGAGTCAATTCAAAAATGATTACTTTCATTGGTGAAAATTAGATTTAGGGCAATGAGCAAAAAGTTGATTTATATTATTGCATTTCAACAAGGCATATGGCAAGTGGAATACCACAAAAAAGAATCAAAACTTTGTTGTTTACATTTAAGAGAATATTGGCTTGGAATCTCTTTATATTGATCAAATCATCTTTTAACAAATTTTTCACAGAAAGAAAAAGAGACATCCATTACAATTTGATTTGTGGATTTTAGACCTAAATTGAATTAGATATGATTTCCTAAAGCTCACAATAGTAGGGTGCTATTCATAGCAATAGGTACTTCCATTAAATGTCAAGAAGTGCAAATGGCATCTCCAAATGAAGGCATGCAAACCTTAAACTAGAACAACATGGTGCATGTAATTGCCTAGGATCCCACAAAGCATCCTACCACTCATAAAACTACACAACAATAATCCAAAATCAGCACGACAATTTTTCATTCCTATAGTACCATACTAATGTTTAATTATAGGGGTAATTCTTGGAGCATGCACAAAATTAGCATCTCTACCTTATAACCACTTTTTCAAGCCTCAACTTTCTATGGATAAAAACTTCATGTCTTTATATGCTCCCATTTGACATCTATATATGCTTGATATCATCCTATGGACACAAAACATCCTCCTACTTAGGCATTTCAAGAGTAAAGGAACTAAGTGAATTACAATTTTGGGGGTAAATTCAAGAAACTTACTCATTGCTACATATGCAATAGTACTGCAAACATTTATTATGCAAAACATTTATTATGGAACCAAAAGCTTTGTATGGTACATTTGCATAGTTAGGTGTCCTAAATTGGACCTTTGGCCTTAATTTCTCTACGTGTTCTAAATAAACAAAAACCAAATAAGTGGATAGAGATTCGTTGTCAATACATAAAATTACTAATTTCTCTGCGTGTTCTAAATAAACAAAAACCAAATAAGTGGGTGAAGCTTTTGGTGTCAATACATAAATTTCTAAATAGGCTCCAATTCAAATGCTTTCTAAGCTAAGGGCCGGGGTGACTGACCTGCTCGCTCCACCACTCCCAGTCATTCCAAGGACTCAATTAAAATAAGACGCCCCCTTAATTTACCTTGTACACCCATCCTAGCTAATTTAGAGGCCTCTGATTGCAAATATGAATTCAAAACTTGCCAATTTATATCATGCGTGGAAAATGAAAAACTTCAGGGCTTTCCCGAGTGGCCAAGCGGCCGAGCTAGGGGGTCAGTTCACAGTTCACCCCGGCCTTTGTAAGTATGTAATAAACCACATAATCCGGAGTTCACATGTCTTTACAATTCACTCTACAGTGTAAGTCTATCTGCATTGTTAGACACGGAGCTACTTTACAAGTCTTCGAATTAATAAAACGGAGTAGAAACTGTGTACGTGCAAGGCTTCATTTCGAAGTTTAAATGAAATAAGCTACCATCGAATTTAAACGAGGATAATCCATGTATCTGGGGTCACAATGCACATTGGAATGTGAATTCAAAATGTGAAGATTTATTCGATTACAGATTGTCTAACATGATTGAGAGGAAGAAGAACAATTACCACGGTACCAGGCATCCCAAACAGGATGATGTGCTATGCTCGATCAGCTGCAATTAGCACTACTCTACAAGACTTCTGAGAGACCCTTCCTGCCAAAACTGGCTAACCGAGGTCATACGACCTGAAAAGAAAATARTTGCACTGAGACATTTGGATGGGAAGAAACTTAAGACTCGGAAGTGAAAGGCTCGGAGACATTGTCGATGGGAGAAAGGAAGGGACAGGAGAGCCAAGAACAGACCCAAGGGGATAGTGTAAATCTAAACCAAACGGCTCAAGGGGATGGAGCTTTCAAAGCAGATTTCAGAACTAGCGTGAACATCTCTGTTTATRAACTCTTTCCAGAAAAGAAGTGAAATCTTTCCTTCCATTAAAATTGTGCAGCATATCAGAAATGCTTATTCTCTTCTAGGTGAGACCTTGCTACTCCTGCGAGAGAATAATGGACGCAGGGATTGCACTCACAACTTCCAAGGCAAAAATCACAACGCAGCATATCAATACCCCTACACCACCCAGGGGATCTGACAGTAGAGAATCACAAATAGCTCTCTCAAGGCTTCAGAGCCAACGCCAAACCAATCTTCGCTGTCTTGTCCAAAGACTTGGTGTCCACTTCCCCGGAGAAGGTAATCAGAGACTTGGGCCTCCACTCATGCTGAAGAAGAGATGCCAACTTTCCATGGTTGTTCAACCGTGCCTTCACTGTAGTCAAAGCGTCCAACTCGTAAAGGCCTCCAACAGTGAAAGTGTTCTCATTCTTTGAAAACCTGTGTGCAATCTCGGCAGCCACAGTTGTCCTGGATACTGGGCTCACAGTGTGCAGGTATGAAGCCTTGAGAAGGTCACCCTTCTCAGCCCTGCATTGTCCAAGAGCAACAGCCGTCACGGGAGGAGTTGCCCCAAGGCGGCCGGAGAAAATGCGAACACGTACGCGAGACCTGGATGTGTCCGCTACAGCCGCAGGGACGCACAAGAGGAGCGGCGGAAAGAAAGCGAAAAGGCGACGGCAATGGCTATGAAGGACTCACCTTCGGAAGCACGCAATCAGCACGGCAATCAACGTCGGAAAGAGTTGCGCRCTCGATCGAGGCGAGGCAACCAAATAGGAAGGGCAGAGACGGGTAGTGTTGGATGTTAGGGTTCGGTGTGGCTGGAAGTTGCGTTGGAGGGCTTTCCGCCCTTGGTTTCACGGGCTGGGCCCGCGCCGCACCCGTTGCTCATTCATCCCATGTTCTCTGGTCATCCCATGTTCCCTTTGCTGGACCAGAATAAACTAGCCATAGCGACATTTTAGGTTCTCATTCCAAGATCTGGAGTCTTTGGTTTGGTAGATTTCCTGCCTTGGTGCATGGAGCACAACTGCAACCGCAACGGCAAAAGGTGTTGGTCCGTGGTCCCAGCTCCAAATACTAAAGATAGTGCAGTCGTTTGTAAGGTTACTTGAACTACCGATCAGTTCACACAGTGAGTTCTCTGTAAGGGCTGGCCATCCTGCCGCAACGGCCGCCATTGCCGGAAGGAGAGCTTCTGTCTTTCCAAAGGAAGGGAGAGGAGAGTTGTTTCGAAGGACTTCGCTTCTTCTACCAAATGTGTTGCTCCCGATGAGCCTTAGAATGGTTCGAGAAATCGAGACTGTTTTTGGAGAATATTATTGGACACGAAATTTCAAAATGACATACCCTTGCGATACTAGATCCTGCTGCAGCTGTCGCTTCAGCGCTTCTGTTGTTCTTGAGGACGGGGAAAATGTGTGATTTCGAAGAATTTTTGTGGACGAATGTAGCGTCCGAACCTTGAGTTTTCCTCCTGATGGGCTATTGAAAGAGATTCAGTAATCGAGACTGTATTTGGAGTGTCAAGTCGAGATAAATTCGAAATTGCCTGGTCTAGTGATAAATGATGCTGCTGAAGCAGCGCTTCTGTCGTTCCTATGGAGAGGCAGAAGAGAGGTTATTTCGGGTCAACCGAAGAAACTTGTGAACGAATTTCACGTCCGCTCTTCACTCATCGGTGTCTGTCAGTTGCTCCCCATGAGCTGTGGAAAGAGTATGAGAAATCGAGTCTGTTCTTGAAGCATAATTCGACTCGAAATTGCCTCTTCTTGCGATACTAGTTTTTGCAACAACTGGAACCAATGCTGAAAGCATCGCTTAAGGAGGGAAAGAGGAAAGTTTAGTGTGAACCGAAGAAACTTGTGGACGAATTTCGCATTCGCTTCTCGGTTTACAGTGTCTGTTGTTGCTCCGATGAGCAACGAAAAAGTTTAAGAATTCGTGGATGTTTTTGTTGGACATCAAATTGGWCATCAAATTTCGAAATTGCCTGCTCTTGGGATAYTAGGTGTGCAATAACTTACGGAAAAATGTATTATTTGGAGCACAATTAGAGCCACCGGCTTCTGTCAATGCGTTTTTACTGTCGTTAAAGAAGAATTTGAAGGAAAATCTGTATGGCTAAAATGTATCAAGGACAGCCTGCTTTGGAGTACTGGGAAGCCACGCAGAAGGTAYTGCAAGGAGASACTCCGATAGTGCGTAGGCCACGCCTTACCGAAGCTCTCCTCAAGAAGCCTCCCTTTCGATTCCTCCATGACATAGTCAGCGAGGTAACATACWCTCGCTCATGTTGAAAAACGATCAAGCACCTGATGAACACGTTGTTTGAGGGAGCTCTGTCAATGAGAGCTAAGCTTAGTTTGTGCTGYTAAATGCTTGAAGCCTTGGAACGAAGAACGAGGAAGGTTAGAATTGTTCTATGAAAGGTTAGAGTTGCTTGGAGGCTAAGAGAGGAATTTCTCGGGAATTGTCTGCATGCACTTCTCTTAACTTTAACAGCTATTGAATACAAGAGTGATACTTGGACGCAGGTTTGCCGCCAAACTGGATTTGCAGGAGGACTATTTAGTCCAGAAGAGCAGATATCATCAAACATGAAGGTATAAGCATATAGCAATTGACRATGTTCCTCTCCGCAATCTGCAATTAATCAATTTGCATTCGGAGTATCAGTTCGAGTATTGTTTCAAGAAATTCGAWCTCATTGATTGAGTAGGGAGACGTAGAGAATGGTAGCTATTGAGGTCAACCCATACAGAGCTCGACAGGCATTTGTTTGTACCAGCTTGTTCTACAGAGAGCCTGGCCTGGAGCATCTTGATCTGCAGAGTCGAAATCAACCACACAGTCAGTGTTGWCTCACTGTCATACATTTCTAATGCTCAAATTTTYTCTGAAGAGATYTCTACCTGATGTTGTAGGATAAAGACAGCAAAGTTGCATACTTGGTCAAGATCATTAACTGCGTTGGCATCACCCTGAATGCTCATGTACCTGCTCGGCCGCTAAAAGTGCGTTTCATTCTCAAGCAGAATAACTTGGTTTTCAGTGTTATTGATATTGTCTGTCTTCGCATTTATMCCGGTTATTGTGCTTTWCAGATAGTTTCAGGAATGGAGCCAGAGCAAACGAACATTTTCCTTCAGGCAAGCCGCTGGGCATTCGTCTCTATTTCGTTGTTATCATGTTTACTGCAGCACGACAAGTAGTGCTTAGATGYTGTCTTTTGKCTATCATAAACGACTATTTCATCCTTGATGTATTTGCATGACACAACTCATCAGAGCCTTTTGCAGATGTTGGCAGCAGCGACAACAGTAGAAAGCCCRGTCCGACAACGAGCCGTGAGTAGGGTGTTATTAGGAGAGAAGATGCCCTCTCTCGAGCAAGGCACAATGGATTGGGCTCACCGGTACTTTCTTTTGTCAGGTCTTGCCATTATCCCATCCACAGATTTCGTCAAAATCTATCCTACCATTTGATTTAGATCTTGAATGTTCAGTGTAACTGTTTGGARAAACGAAGGGCTAATTTGGCAATGGTTGGAACGTGATTCTGGGCCTCATCATCGGTCGAAGTGGCTCACACCTATAGGCGAGCAGAATCTAAAACAAGAGTTTGATACTCATTTCCCGTGTATGGGTATGAAAACAGGATGCGTGCTGCCTAGCATGAAGGAAGGTGGTGGAGCAAGTGCACATCGTAATGCAGAGGAAAGCCTAGCGGCTAGCCTGTTGGGCATCGCCTCTCAACATCCAGCTTCAGCAAACGAGAATCTCGACTTGAAGGTACAAAGGGAAGATTCTGCTCCTGCCTCATTCGAATTCCTTAGTACCTATTTGATGCAAATATCCCTTATCTCGACACATCGAAAGTACTAAATGCACTCTGATTGTGGTTGATGTGGGGGATGAAGACGGGGAGGAACGAGATGGATAGAAAGTTCCAAAAGTCTCATCATGTGGGAAATACGGAATCCATACCCTCCCCTCAGCAGCCCTCAACGATTATCTCAAGTGGGACAGTGACACCAACGGGTGTGAGTAGAAGGGCCGACGAGAAACTCGTTGAAGAGGAAGCCGTTGAGCCGTTGATTACGGTACATACGACGGAGGAAGCTTGGCCACCGCTTGTGCAATCCCTGTCTGGTAATTCACTTCTCGTAATTGAGAAACATGATTTGGTCTGTGGAATTACGAATATACCTGGAAATATGGACGATCCTATCTCTTGCCCTCGATATCGCTCTCGCGAAGCATAAAACTAGGCTTGATTTTGCTTTGAATTGGAGCTCAGATGCAAATATAAGGAACTGCGACACATCTCGTCTGCAACCTTTGTCAACAGCTCGAACTGAAACTTTGTCAGCAGCTGCTCGACCCATGACCGTAGGTATTTCAATGTTGGCTTAACCTTAAATACCCCACAGTATGAACCAACCGATTCTCAGTTTGGTGCGTTTTTTTCCAGTCAATTGAAGGGAACGTTGCATTAGAATATCTAGTTTACTTCGAATATCTAGTATTCTTGTTTAAGAGTTTGTAGAAGTCATACTTAGCGTTGTTATTATTCTCCTTTTTGAAATGTCGCTAATTGAAAAGATTCCGCAGGAGGAGATGGGAAGGCGAACTTCAATGCGTGGACTGCTCGCTTGGACACACTTGGTGGATTTCCATCCTTTGCAGCTAGGCCCCAATCTGCACGGAAAGGGCCACCCAAGATTCACAGCAGTGTTGTGACTGCTGCGAAGGTGTTTAATACAACTGTGAAATATATCAAGTTAGATTTGTTTTGCCTCCTCTAGTGCATACTTTTATGGGCTAAAAATGATTATAACTCCCACAGTTCGATGGCTGAAAGATTGGCTTTTGAAGTGTGTTCCTTGACAGGCTCYGACCAAGAAGTCTGCGACAGCTCAGCCAGACATGCACTCATCTCTGTGAGTTCCAGACTAGGAAGAATGGTCGTTTAAGGGCTAGGGAAGCTTTTCATTTGTCAGTTTTAAAGTCAGATTCCTTTTATTGGTTTGGAATGGTAGGGCGTATGCCATCCCGTACCATTTCCTGAAGAAACGTTGCGAAGGCACGGATTCCTTTCCGGAAAAGAGTCGGATCGGAGCACAATATTTAGAGCTAGTAGATGCTGCTCCAGTGAGCCGCATATTCTGGTCGGACTTTTTCATGTTGGTATTAAGGTGTTCTCTATGATTCTGTTTGAAGTCATAATGAGTGAGGGATAATGCTATTCTGCTTCATTTATCCAGGTTGAGAAGCTACGAGTGATGGTGCAGTCTCTGTGTCAGGCCACAAATCCCTTGGGGAAGGCCATGGACTACCTCCAGGTTTTCCCTCTTACCACACCCTCATCCTACTCTGATTCTGTGTTCTATACTGGAAAGATTAGGTGTGCAAGCAAATTCAAATGAAGAACATAACATATATGCAATTTCGTATCATTAATTTCAAGTTTCCACAAGAGGGCTGGTGCAAGATGAAGAAAGGGGTTTATGACAGGTGGGCAGGAGGATGAGGAAGCYATGAACAAAGAGCACCAATTTTGGATCAAAGAGCGGGACGTTTACAGCGTTCGTCTCGATGAAGAGAAGAGGTATTATCGTATGGTCCAGTATTTTTCTATCACATCATCTAGGCCTTCTTTGTCTGATGGAGCTTGTGATAAYCTGTTAACTTTAAATGGAACCCTCGAGTCCACTCAGGTCTGCTGAAAACAAGAGACATGCCTAAACCGCTACAGGTATTCTCATTCTGATACTAACCACCCAAGATAACCATCATTAAGATTTCGAGATTGTAAACCGTAATTGGCCAGAATCACGGACGAGATTTTACAAGCTGAGACAGGCCGCATTCTTGAACTGGACGAGGAGGTTCACCATTATCAACATAAGATTACCTCAGCAAAAGCTCAGGCAAGTACTTTATCAAGCACTAATTCTAAGACTTTAGGTATGATCTATGAAACATTGCAATCCACCCTGCTGGAGACTACACCTTGTTATTCTATCCTCATGCGACATATTTCCAAATTTGGGTCACAGCAAATCCAGATTTTTTCTCTTGGCCATTCAGTTTTGAGAATTTGAGCTTGTGCATGTATCTTTTGAAGACGCCTCTTTCATTATTGTACGTGTACAGATTTTAAGAAATGACGACATCATCATGACCTTACTACGCATGGTGACCACTCAGCAGCTAAAATGAAAACAATTGAAACCCAAGCTGAATCCTCTAACTTCATCAACGAGAGAGGGCGTCCGTCCGTCACAATCTAGCGACATATTAGGAGGGTGTCACAGCTAATGGTCTGCAGAAGAAGCTGAATTCAATATCACGTTCCAAAACTTTACGAGGAGACTAGTACTTCAGAGAAAGAAKAATAGCTATTCGCAGAGCTGGAATCACGAGGTCTGTCACCTGCTATTCTACAAGCATCATCAAGCGATTCTCCGTATTCAACAATTCTCCGAGTCTCGGGTCTTAATTTTATTGCAGATGGCGGTCTCGACATCCGAGTGATCCGACGTAATGGCAATTCACCATGTGAAGCTTCATCTCCGCTGAGGAATACTGTGGATGTCAGTCTCCGTACTATAAATAGTTTGAGGACAAAATAAAATAATGATTCACAAAATTAATGACAGACAGGTATAAGAAAGTAATGCCTAACAGTATCTAGAGAAAGTCTTCTTGTTAAAACGCTTCTACACCGTAGACAAATATCCCCTTGGTTTCCTGAAGGTGAGGTTTTGCTCGTCTTGATCATTGGGTGTGCAAAGTTGGCGAAGAGCGTGGTCCRGACGCGATTTTCGACCACCAGTGGACGGAAGTCTTCTGCCCTGGTCAGTGGATATAAATTGATCTTTCCCGAATCCGCCCTTCTTGAAGACAAGATTGTGGTATCACGGCGACTCAGTCGAAATGCACGGTTAGCGTTCATCCGCCCTTTCGAAATTTAGACGATTTTTGGTGCGATTACCTTAGTCTCGATTGGAAAGAAAACYGTAATTACTTCATTTGGTGACCCTTGACTTGGGCAACTACACCATTTGCAGCTAATGATTGCTTTAAAACACACCTACGTTATTTTCTTGCAAGTGCGCTCCACGTCGGTACGATAAGGTCAGTAGGAGTTGTGATTGACCGTGGGAATTAGCAGGCCTACACAACTCCAATACATGCAGCAGTAGASGCTCCGCACGCCCACGCACTGCACACCCGCAACTACTTTGGTCAAAGGCGGTTTGGTTTGGCCTCCAGATTTGGAACGTCAGCAAATATTTGGGTATCATTCTAGCCAAAATTGGTGGTAGACTAGGGCTTGTGCATATACAAATGAATAGGTGGAATACAGGTACTGTACTGTTTCATACTAGGACTTGTTGGAAGCGAACATTTCTTCCTTTCTATCGATGCTTTTGAAAAGAACATAAATTGTAACTTCAATTTTTTCATCTGACAAAAAATTGTGATGTCATTAGAGTTACAATCACCTGAGCACTCTTCAGGTTGGTAGATACAATGATATTGCTTCGAATCTTAAATGGGGTCAAACAATCGTCCCGCACCTACCATGAAAATCACATCGCACTCCGAGGTAAGCTCGTTGGTATTGAAGATTTAAAATGCACAATTGTATTGATCCCCTTTTCAAAGTGAGACAATAAACTGAAGTCAACTGGAAGCAATTGTACTCTGAATTGACTGATACTCTCTGTCCTGAAATGATTGTCCACAATTTTGTTTGGTATTATTTTGAGCCAATTTCATTGATCATATTGTGAAAAACATAATGAAGAAAGGTTTCGATTTCCATGTCACTAGAATCAATGAAGAAGATTGCGATGTGTCCATTGCAACCTTAATAAAAATAGCCACAAGAAAGTATTTTTTTGAACTACTCAAAACAATCTTAAAATACATGACATTCAAAGTGAACAATCGTTTCAAGGAGGGAGTATTGTATTAGGGGCAATAAGATGAAGGCCATAATACTGAGGGGTCCTAATACACATGGTCTTTATCCTGAATATGCCTCCCCAAGATACTAAGAGGAAATATAATTGAGGTCTGCAACCTTTAGTGATCAACCTGAGATTTGTGACGACTAGAAACTTGATGAGGCCCAAAGAGAGTTTGTTAGATCTGTTACACAAAGTTCCTTAAACTTGAAGGAATTTTACCTATACAAAAATCTTCAAGACCTTCAAGACTACCCATCCATTGAGATGTAAGGTAGCAACACCCAAATGTAACACTAATCGTTTTTTGACACCTAAAAAACAACCTAAATTCAAGTGCAAGTGGACCCAAATCCAAGCATAAGTGGACCCAAAGTAGACAATCGGGGTTCCAAAAAGTTGTCACTCTTCCAAGAAGTGGCCAATCACCAACGTGTGATCCAAGCTTACAATGTGTCACTTTTGGGTGTTTCCATGCCCACTTTGGTGTTAGTCTAGTGTCTATAGTAGGTGCATCTATATAATTGTTTTAAAAAATTTGTATTGTATTCATACAAGCTCAGAAAAATACGAAACCAATTTTGCTGATTTCCTAACAAGTGCACATCATTTTATTCTATAGCTACCCTCAAGATCTGCAAATCTAAAACAAGTGTTGCATTTAGGTGCTTCTACCTTAGAACTTTCCTTTCAGAACAAGAGAACAGCAAAACGAGCAGAACAGCAAAACGAGAGAAAAAAAGGGAGGGCAAACGCACCTGTAAAATAAGTCGAAAGTTCCAGTTTCTCGTGACCGACACAGCAGTGTCGGCGCTTTTYAGACACATCGTCCAGAGCAAAGTCTTGGTCTACTGTCAAACACATAAAATTTCTATTTTAAAGGCCACCATAGCCGAAAGTTACCTGCTGGCATCATAAGAATAAGAAATCTCAGATTTAGTGTWGGTCTAAMTATATGCCCAGTCAGGGCATATAAACAAATGGAAAATCTCTCACATCTGGCTGTTGTGCAAGTTCCATATCTCATCCAGCAACCTACAAACAAAGGTATCAGCGTGCCCATGGAGCTTGTCGCCGCAAAACAACCCTAGTTTCCTTCTTCGTATCAAAGTATCTCCTTCCAACCRTATATTCATCTTCCTGAACAACCCCAACACTCGAACAAAACATAGACATCTTGTAAGATATACTATTTATATACTATTAAAAACCTGCACTAGTAGAGAACCCATCCCCAAAGATTTTCTAGGAAACCATGTTMTGTTACAATTGGCAACGTTTACTTWAGAAACTGCCTTAAATGGCATTACCATCGGCAAGGTGTAAAACGGCTGGATTTTCTGAGTCGGAGGCCGTCTATTAGTAAACAGGCTCACTTACATCAACAGTAAGAAGACATTCAAGAGCTGTTAGAATTTTTCACATCCACGGCTACATAGATAGGATAAGAACTTGGCAGCGCTCATGGGAAGCACAGAGTCCCTGACGCTCTTTATTGCAATCAYGAACCATGGAACACCTAATCAGTGAGTGTGAATCTACATTCTAGGAAATAAATAATATGCGTCTGGAAACCAATATCACAGTCGAGAAGTCTGCATGCAGGCTTCTTTGTTACACATACAAGATTGGCTCACTACTGAACCACTATTCTACAGGTTAACAACACAGAATACAACTTCCGGTTCTGACGACTGCATCTGATTGTTCACTACGAACTAGATACCCAATCGAGGGCCGGAAGGCCAAAGTGGTCATCGTACATGACCCTCTCCTCTCAAATAAATTTGGACTTTCAGATCTCGGAGATCTACAACTCTCTGAGAGTGCAACGGAGAATGGGTATATGACTCTATACCTTCCTCCTAACCATGTGGCGATGAAAGAAACAAACGAGGTTATAAAACAAGAGTACACTGGCGAATTCTACGCCACTTATGTACAAAAGCGTAAGAAAAATCTTCAATCGACAAGAAATTGGTTATGAAACCTGAAGCATGGGCCTTTTCCCCAGCCGCTTTATCTCACGATCCATCCGCCCAGTCAGCATCAAGATGAACATCTTATAGTCGCAAATGAAGGACCAGATTGGATGGCCGAAAGACGCCGGCGAGTTTCCTTCGATGAAGAAGTGGCTGTACCAGGCAAGCCCGTACCCAAAGAGAGGAGCACAAAACAAAAGCCACCATTTGATCGCAATCGCGGCTATAAAAAACAGGGTTGCGCATCCGGTTGCACAGAAATGCCATCTCCGTGTTGATGCTTTTGAGTGTTGGTTGACATAGAACGGCCAAAACTCTTCAAAATTTCTGAAATGCATGGTGACCWCACGGTAACTGCTCTCCTACGTCTCTGCTTAAAAATTCACAAGAGTGAGCAGAGTCAGTTTCTCAAACCTAAGAAAGAGAAGAAAGTATTTAGTACGGAGTAGTAAGAATTTGGATGAGAAATCATGAACCCTCTAATCTCCGATCAGTTCAGGTCTACAGCACAGTTTCTGTCACTCTTCCATATACTGACTGCGCTAACTACACTATAAGGTAGCGGATACTAGAACCGTTAGGGAACCTGATCGCGTCTCCTAATGACTGGCCCCCGTTATCACCAGCAATTCATCTYTTTTACTACACCAGGTTGGCTTTSAATTGGCAAGTAGGGTGGAAGCCTGACTTGGCCCCTACGAAAATAGTCACAGATYGCCACTGAATTTTGGACGGAAATGGGGTTGTCTACTGTCGCTTGTATTGGTCCACCTGATGTATTTGAAATTACACAAAAAATTCCTACATAGTGATACAAATTTGATCTCAACAGATTTGGTTCTTGTACCCAAAGTGATCTCTCCACAGTTCGACATTGATCTCCCAATGAAAAGTACACTCCTACAAATTAGTTAAAATGCTGAAAGTGGAGCAAATAGTATCCTCTATCTTGCTCAAAGAACCGGAGACTGTACAGAGAAGCGTCGAGGCTCACAATTCAATAGGAGACGGGGAACGTATTCAAGCAAGGCCCAAACCTCGTAGAGTATAAGCCTATGATTACTTCTGCCGGCGGCTTATTGCTCTCCGTTCAAACCTATTATTACAAGGTCACGATCTTCTTACAGAGAGACGACCAGTTTTATCAAAATTCTAGAGTCGCCGTGAGCAAATTGGCAGAAAAACATCAGCGAACGAAACAAGGACTTACCGAACTTACAAGTCTCTTCTGTCCATGCTGAGAATCAAATTGCATCACACGAAATACGCAGAGTAACGCACCTGATGTTCGAAAATTCATGAACAAAGCTCTGATTGTGAAATTTCCGCAACGCATGTCACCTCCCAGGGCAACATCCTCGAAATCTCAAAACCAGGCCTCAATAAACGCCAACTGCAGCAAGCACGACGACGCTAAGAACTTGCCGTCCATATTTCTGTTCACGCCATTACCTTAAAGGACAAAAATTCTGAATGATCATATTATGAATATAAAAGAATTCAGATAGAGTCAAATGCCATATCCCCAGCATCAGCGAAGAACGTTGCACATGCTGGTCAAAAATGAATTAAACTGAACAAAAGAAAGCTTCCGTATAATCTACCCCAAAATGCTAAGAAACAAAAGAGGCCCAATTTMCGGTCTTTTAAGGATAACAAAATGAACTGATTCGAGTTGAAATCAAAGGGAAGCAACTCACACAACGAAAACCGCAAACTCGACGAGGCAAAAAAACCCAGAAAAATCCAAAAATTAAAAACCAGAGCACCCTAATCKCAACCATTAGGAATTACCGTCATCCACAATTCGCAGCGGAACACTTCTCCACATCACCACAAGCTGCGACCAAAAGCATTCGGCATGGAACTATTTACGGGTATCAAATTCATAACCCTAAATTGCGTCGCAATTGTCGACGCAACCTTTAGGGTTTAGTTCCCCCAAACGGAGAGACCAATTCAAGCATACAACGCGCATAATCTCAAACCATAACATTTAGTCCCTCTGCCACAATCTTACAGCGAACTAATTCCATTCAATCTCGCAACACTGCACGCAAGCAACCAAGCAAAGATGTCGCACCATGACAAACGCCATCGTCAAGCCTTGCGGGAATACCGTAAATTACACTCCACGCAAAGCCCTCTAAAAATAGATTTGCTCAAACTCGTCACCACCGCCGCCGCTTCTTTCCATTTGATTCTCCTCCAAACAACAACAGTAGCACCGACAAGCACAATCAAGTCGACGCAATTCGGCAATTCTAAAGGCGGAGATGACGAGACGAGGATAAGAATTTTCAAATGATTGGTGAGGTTCGGGAAGCAGCAGAAGACGGCGTTGCTGGGGGTGTTATTGAAGGGAATGACGAAACTCTATCAATTGATGGAGAGAGAGAGAGTTAACCCCTAACTTAAATGCCCAAGTCTTTCCAAGAGTGTGTTTTGACTAAGAGAAAAGAGCATTGGCTTGTAGTTAAGGTAAGAGAGCCCATTGCCGTTATTTCTTCCATTGTGGTCACCCATGAAGTGGCCCCATTGTGTTTTTTTTAGTTTTGTGAGATCTCGGCCACAATCAATATTTTACATGGTAGTGATGGAGTGATTAGTGACCACATAAGGCACTTCCAACTTTTCAGTGTGAAATTCATTACAAGGATTGACTTTTAGGCATTCCATGTTAGAAAATATTGTGATTGCATTAGGTACACTAATGATAATATTTAGTGTCTTGTACACTAAATACGAAGGCATACACTAAAAGCCAATTACCCTATGAAAGTAAGTAACATTAAATGTCAATTCAAACACTAAATGTGAACTACGGTGATTTGAGAGACTTGCCAGAAAGTTACATGTTTGAATTTAGTGTTTGTGAATTTAGAAAATTCAAGAAATACATGCAAAACATTAGATGTTTTATGGACCGTTTAGAAGACTGCGAGTTCCCGGGCTGTGTAAACACATTGGGAACTCTGGGAACTCTGCCACGTAGGCAGTCTGACGTGGCACAGAGACTGCCATGTCAGATAATACTAATTAATTATTTTTTTAAAAAATTGAAAAAAAAAAAAAAATTGAAACCAGTTTTCAGTTTCATTATACTTCCTAAGATTTCTAGAAGAAAAAAAAAATTTTGAAATTCAAAATTTCAGACTAGCAGTCGCTGGTTCCCTGTGCAGAGAACAGTTTCAGGGAACAGCCCTGAAACAGGCTCTTGCAGGGTTGAAAAACATCTAATGCAATGACATTCAAAGCGTAGGAAGTTAGAAGCAATTCCAGGGAAGGAGAAGGTGGCGCATTCAAGTCTAACACTAATTGTGGACAAGTTTAGATTTAGTGTTGTAGCTAATAGGGGGGTAAAAACATTAAATGTTACTAAACACTAAATATCATCTTTAGTGTAGTGAAATGCCCATCATGAATTTAGATTTTGTTGGCTATGGGGTGGTCTACAGACCTTGTTGGGCCATAGAAAACTAAACACTTTAAAAACTCCTAGCAAATTCATACTTTATTGAAAAAATATAATTTCGATTGCACTTGCTGTTTCTCACACTTGTCTTTAAATAGAGAAAAAATTGAAAAATTTCAACATTAGTGTGAGGCCAAACTTCAAATTCTGACCACAATAGGTTATAGGTTGTCTTACCTTATCCCCAACAAAGAAAACTGCTTTTTTTTCTAGAATTTAACTATATTGATGTAAAATGAGCTTGAGTATGTGTATTGTGTACCTCTGCCTCACTATGCGCTATGCGTTCAAAAGACAGGAACAACTTTGCACTCAAAATTGCACTTTGCACTATGCATTCAAAATAATTTTAAGTTTTTAGTTTAAAGTTGTTCATATCCCTTCCTCCCTATTTTCCTCCATCTCATAATTTTGAGAAACCACTTTAATTTACAATCAATATGGGACAATTCATCTTGGACCCCAGATCCCGGATTTAATGGATTTATTCAATATCCGTATTCAGTATCTATATTCAATATCCATGTTTAGTATCTATATTTAATATCCGTATTTAGTATCCATATTTAGTACTATATCCGTATCTATACCACATCCATATCTAGTATTCACTATGTATTTGTATACAATATTGTATCCGTATCTAGTATCTAGTATTTATATTTGTATCCATATTTATATTTGGACGGCTTAGATTAAATCTCACAAGATCAATGGTTTGTGACTTTTTTAGTCATCAACGACAATTTCGAAGGTAAGAAATCTATAGCTTGTACATTTTTTTGAGAGAGGGAGGAGGGCAACTAATGCAAACCAAGGTGTACCTCTCTTTTCACTAGTAGAAAACACAGAAATTTTAACAGAATTCTGTTGATTTGGTCACGTTGTACCGGTCACTTTTCTGTTGATTTCAACAAAAACCTGTTAAAACTAACAGATTTTTGTTGAAATCAACAGAAAAGTGACCGGTACAACGTGACCAAATCAACAGAATTCTGTTAAAATTTTTGGGTTTTCTACTAGTGTTTGGAGGGATACATGCACTTCCAAAAATGTGTCTGACGGTCAATTTAAATCAAAGCCTAACTTAAAGCTAAGCAATGTCAAGGCAAAAAAGAAACCCTAAACAATGAAAATAAGAGATGAGAAAGAAATACATGCCTTTAAGAAATCTAGACTCTAAGAAGAGAACTTCTAGATTCCCGGCAGACGCACCAAAAATGTGTCTAACGGTCAATTTAAATCAAAGCCTCGCTTAAAGCTAAGCAATGTCAAAGCAAAAGGAAAAGCCCTAAAAGAAAATTAAAAAGAAAATTTGACTAGAAGTCGAGCCTTAGGTAGTGAATTAGTAAAAACTAGTCACTCCTGGCAAACGCACCAAAAATGTGGGTGATTCTAACTCCACCTCTAAGCTAGAATGGAGCACACAGGTTTTAATGGCTTATTAGCAAAACAAACTTGAAAGGGTGATAAAAAGAAGCACCTTCCAAGAAATGGAAACTTAATTATGGTTTACTTAATGGATTCAATTCAACACTCTAGTTCTGGTTCAAATTGTTAATCGATTAATGCTCAGTTACGACCTATCTAGTCTAAATGTCTAATACTTTTAGTTTCCTAAATTTATGTCTAATTAATTTTGTATAATGCAAAATGCCCTTTCCAAAATGATAAGGCAAGTTGAATTCCGACTGTCAGATCAAAAGATATCAACGGATGAAGTTTTAACTTATAATTTAATCTAAAACTTCATCCACCAATAACTCTTAAGTTAATGAATAATTTTAAATTATAATTTGACCTAAAATTCCTAGATTCCTTTTAGGTTCTCAAATTCCATTTTGGATTTACTTGGATGAAATTAGTGATATTTCATCCAACTATGTTCCAAAGTTCATCTGTCAATAACTTACTTGTTTTTTGCTTATTTAAAGTGTAAATTATTTTTAGAATCCCCTAATTATTATCTAAATGATTTTTAATTTTAATTTAATTTTAAAAGCTCTGACCTAATTGTTAATGTTTTCTAAGATAAAAACTAATGGCGATTGCAATGAAATAAAATTAAAAGCAAGTTTAAAGATAACGTACCTCCCCGTCGAGTACATCAAATGTCCCATCCTCCATCATTACCGATTGGATGGTTCCAAAATATCTGTCCTCCCCCATGTCTACGCCATCGTCAAATTCACGTTTAATTTGAATCGTTGTTGAATTTTGTTCTTGTAAGTGAGTTTTTCCAATGTTTTAAATTAATTTCTGAAATTTGGTATAATTTGGCTAATTATTTTGAATTTATAATTAACTTATTATTCCCAATAAATTCTATCCTATCAAATCTAATCTAAAATAAATGCAAATTTTAATTGTTAGTATTTCCCTAATTGACCATAAGATATTAGTTGGCGATTTTGTTTCATTCTCTTGGCTTATTAGGCCTAATAAAACAAATCCTCACAAACATCCAAATTCCCTAAATTCCCTTTAAAATATCTTAACTAACTAAMCAACAAAGAATGAATAAAAGAACAAAACTCAATAGTGAAATTCCCTAAAAATAGTTTTTTAATGCTAACTTCTTCCACGTGTAAGAGTTTGTCCTCAAATCTAGTTTCCTTTTAGCCTTCTCTCTCCCTAACTTCCTCTCATTTGAGTTTGAAGCGTTGGAGGTGTTGGTGTTAAGAGAGAATGTGAAGAAATGTGAGGCAAATTTTTAGTTTAAAATTCAAAATGTGGTGGTGTGGCGAGCAACGGCAAACCTTTGAATTTCGTGGATAAGTTCAATTTTTTGGAACGAGTGTATTGGAAGTTTGGGTATGTGACTTAGTGAATTTTATTGTATTGAACCTCTGTCTGTGTTCGGAACTTGAACTGGACTGGAGTTGAGCCCTTCATGGCCGTGTTCTGGCACTGCTCTGCTGCTCCTGGCCTGCTCTGGTGACGTAAACCACTACCGGAAAATGCGCCGTTCATTTGCGGGAAGGATTCTACGACGTAATTAGGGTTTCATGCCCGCAATGCCTAATTGCGCAGGCAAAATTGCGTAAGCGGGCATTACGGATTTTTCATCCAAATTGTTTTCAGTCATCCAAAATTTTACATTTTCCGGCAGTGGTTTAAACCGGGCAATGGCCTTCGTTGTAAACCACTGCCTCGTCGGGCTCCGCCCTCCTCGTCAGCCCCTTTATGGCCGCAATGCCCTCATCCCTAGGCATTGCCCTGTACTGAACCTTCACTATTGGTTGGCTATGCAGCCTTGTGTTTTCCGCCACGTGTTGTTGTTCTGCCCCCCCTTCCGTCAGTCCGCTCGTTTGTTCAGGTTCTGGTTGCCTGGCTCGTTCGTTCTGGTCTTAGAGCATTCCCACCCATCCTGGCCTTTTGCAGGCAGGTAGGGAGGATCTTTGTATAGGCCGGTTGCCCTCAAGGCCAGAGCGCCTCGCTCATGGCCTAGCCTAAAGGCCGGCCTCCCTCCAAATTTCATGGAGGATTTCAAGGGAGGGCTTCAAGTAGTGCATTTGATTGGGCGCTTTAGTGGGAGGATTTATAGCATTTTGTCTCACTATGTTTTAGAGGCCGGTGAAGAGGCCACAATGCGGCCTCCAAAAGCTCCTTGTTTTGGAGGCCGCCCATGGCCTACAAGCAAGGCCTCTTAAGAGGTCATCCGTTTTGTAGGACGGATGGGGCAATTTTGGAGGCCACAAGAGAGAGGCCATCCGTTTTGTAGGACGGGTGGGAATGCTCTTATTAGGGTCCGACTATCCCGCTCGTTCATTCTGGTTTTTAGATTCCGACTGCCTTGCTCCACTTCACTCCCTGGCCGGTCCTTGTTGCTGGTCGTCGTTGCTGTCGGAAGGTTTTGGCTTTGATCTGAGCCTTTGACTTCGGTTACTGAACCAAATTTCTGGACTCGAAACAATTTCTAACCATAAAATAAGATAAAACCAAACTAAAGGTTTTTTAATACCTGATCTCAAGGGACTAATAAAGTTAATTTTTTGGAATTTTGGAATAATGAAAAACTAATACAAACGATGAAAAAATAAGCAAGGGATGACAAATTTGAAGCAAAATATGTTCAACACACGTGCTCAAATGAAAAAGAAGAATTTCACAAAAACTTGGCCTTTAAATAAGGCTCAAAAAGAATATTCCTCGTAAATTCCGATTCTAGCAAAGTCAAAGCTTCGCCGTGCAAGAGCAACCCCAGGTTTAAAAGGTTTCCAAAGATAAATTTTAACTTTTGAAGGTCAAAGCTTCGCCGTACGTGGTCAACCCCAAGTTTAAAAGGTTTCCAAAGACAAATTTTAACTTTTGAAAGTCAAAGCTTCGCCGTGCAGGGGCAACTCCAGGTACACACGGTGTCAATGGACAAAGAATTGTATTCTGGAAGTTTTAATCTCTAAAGAAAGTACACATTAAAGTGTTTAACTAAACTTTAAAGACTAATTTCCCAAAATTTCACCTAAAAAGTCACCAGTTAATTGCTAAAGGAGGTACACATGAAAGTATTTAACCAAACATTAACAATGAAAAGTCCAAAATCCGTTATACAACGAATTTTGAACGGAAATTGGTCTAATACTCTTTTGGCAAGGTCTAGCCCCACTGCTTTAAGGGTATTAGTACCAAATGTTGTTTAAAGTATCACGGTAAGTTAGTTTCAAGAATTTCAAAGCAAATTAGAGTATGGAAGTCCAACCCTTCCAACTCTTAGAACATAAAACAATAATGAGGCTTAACCTCTAAAACTTAAACAAATGAAATAGAAATCACTTTGAAGGGAACCTCACGTCCTTCAAAGTGCACAAATAAAGAATAAGAGTGAAATTGGGTCGAATTCCGACCCCAATTAGGGCCATAACCATGCTGGTAGCATAAAAATGAAAGAAACTAAGTGCTCCGACCACGTCGGTAGCACAACAATGAGAATGAGGGCAAAGTGTAAGTGTCAGTAATGAGGGTACCTACAACCTCGAGAGGAGGCCTTTTATACTCATGTCAGGTCCCTCCCCGGTAAGTAGTCGGTGGAAAACACTTTACTTTCACCTCCCAATATTTCCTAAGTTAACTCTAAGTATTTTCTAAATAATCTATGTTTAATGGGAGAATTCTCTAGAAATCCCTCTATTTAGCTAATAAATCTTGGCCAAATCAAATCCAAGATTTATTTCCAAAGATATATAAAAATAACCTTAATTTACCTAGATATTTTGTGATTTAATCCTCCAAGTTATTTCCAAATTTTCTTTCTTTAGTTCAAAGTTGCGTTATTACGCAAGGAAAGAGTTCTTGAGCAAATCCAATCTTCGATTTTCCAAAAGATATTTGCAAAATTAACTTGGATTTAAATCAAATTACCGTTAAAAAATCAAACTAAGAGCTGACCTCTATCTTGAAGGAAAAATCTCAAAACTGAAAACAAACTGCGCCATCGTGTTTAGAAGACCCCAATTAGCCTTAAGAAACCCCGAACCCTACTCCCTAGGCCGTTCGTAAGCACAAAATCAAGTTACGGTAAGTCCAAAGAAAGGTGAAATAACTAACTTTTGGAGTTTGTGCTTTTTGATGAAACTGTCTAGCCATGATGGTTTGGAATGATTGTAGGGGTAAGAAAAGACTCCTCATTCACCTCAATATGGCGTTGTACGACTCTGGTACGCCGGTCAACTTGCCGCCACGTCATAAATTCTTCAAAAGTCCACAGTCGTTGCCAATTCTGGTAGCTAAAAGTGTCGAAATGTCTTCAAACTTGACAGGGCGCTTTATTAGCACACAAAAACCTAATCAAATTTTTAGTGAGATTTTACTGCAACATGTGTAATTTCTAGGAATTTACAAACATATTTTTGCGTGATTGACTTCCCATGGAGTCAACGTGGAATTTTAGAATGAACTGAAACTTTTTGGGTAACATCTAGGACACTCTTAAAATCCAAGTGTAAGTTCCACGCCTACTTGACACTTGTCTAAATTTAGTAATTTTGAATTATTTCCACCCGGGGGGGAAATTATTCCAACGCCGGGGGAATCTTGGTTGACTGGCTCCAATGTTGAACTTCTTGGCATGCTTCTATCCTAAAGCACTTTTATGTATGTTCCAATCACGTTTTCCTCCATCCTCGTTGTAATCTGACTTAAAATCTTCAAACTACCTACAAGAATTTACCAACTAGTCCAAATTCTTTACAAATTGGACTTTTAACTAAACTAAGACTCTCTAATTTAAAATAGACTTTAATACTTAGCCAGAGTGTCACATGCGCCTTGCAGGCCTAGTTTTGCATAGACAAGACACTAACACTGGCTAACTCTCACAACCTCACTTCTCTCGGAATTACTAACTAATCACTCAAACTCACTAATTAGGACCTAAAACGGGAAAAACATAGGATTTAATGTTTTCCACCATTTAATGACAGAGACACCTCACCACATTGGTAGGGACTTCTACCAAAACTCTTGGCAACACTCTTTTTATGTTATTTTTTGATAAAATACTCTAAAAAATAGAAAAAATCACGAAAAAATAAATCCAAAGTTCCAAGTGTCAACTTGCGGGCTCACAAGATTCTACTCCAAAAAAGAAAAAAAGCTCAAAGCATAGAAGATTAGAAGTCATAGTAGACAACAAGATTGAAAAAAAGACATCGCAAGAATATTATTCTATGGATCAGCTTGCCTTCAATACACACAAATTAATAATATGTGACTCTGACTAGTTTTCGTAACAAATGCCATGTGGACATTCTAGAAGATGACAGACCAATGTTAGGGTTACCAACATACTTCAAGAAGCAAAAAAAAAATAGTAGTTTGGAAGAGTCACTTGAATGTTTCAATGCAAGTAACCTCATCAAGTATTTAGTGGTCATGCTAAGGTTCAAGAAGGTTTATCTTCATGAATATTGTCATATCTATTGTGTGCAATATTTATAATCGAGTTTATAAGCTTTACTTTCATGATGTATGAGGGATATTTTGGAACTATTAGTCTTTGTAAGTGGTCTATTATTTATAAGTTTTGAAATTAATAGACCCCCCTCCTCCTTCACGCTCAGTGGTTTTTAAGACTTACTCACAATTACCTACCAAGGATTGCCAAGGGTCTTGTGATAATTTTGGGACCTACAACATGAACCACTACAATATGTAAGTAATACTTTAGTCTTGAAAGGCAAAATTTGAATCATTTGACCTTTGTATGTAGGAGCATGCTTAAGCATCAATGAAAATGGTTTGAGCACATCCTACCAAAATTTTGTTTTTTTTAGCAATGATGGACTCGCTTGTTATTATAATAAAAACAAGTATATTTCATTGATTTAATGAAATGTCAAGTGAGTGTTATAAAGGCACACAATGGATATGGCGTTGTGGCATGAAGGTAACTACCACAGCTATAATTCATTTGGATTCACCCTAATTTCATAGTTTAATGGAGCGTTGCAAGGAACATGTTGAATGCTTTGTGGACAAGAGAATATGAAGAAAGCCCACTATGCGCTTTGAAAAAAATCACAATTGTAAGAGATCAACACAAAAGTATGTATGCAAATGCTATTGCTACATGATCTTAAAATTTGATTTTGTAAATAAATAAATTTAATTTAACTATATATTGATAAATATTATTGGATAGAAACATTTATTAAAATTGTCTAAGTTTTTYGTAGCACTTAATGTCTTGGTATTTTAGTTAGCAATATGTATTGAATGCAATTTTTTTCAACAAAACAATAATTTGTTWTCAATGACRACTATATGCAAAGGAATTTTGTATAATTATATTTTCATATAGTACTACTWTTTTTAACTTTTTTTTTAATACATTTTAATTTTTCAAATGCACATTTCATGCAAAAGTCAAATAAAGGGGTCAAAATCAAAATTAGATTGTTGATGACAATATTGAATTATGATGCAAAATATGATATTTTTAAATACACATTCAAAATAATAGGAATTAGTAGGTTTCATCTAATTTATCAATCTATTTTATGTTAGTCCATATTAGACAATCAAAACATTCCCAATCAAAATAGAGAAAATCATTTTGAAAAATCTACTCCTTTATTACCTACGGAACAAGCCATTCAAGCACCTAGTCATGTAAGTGAGGRTCATGAAGATACAACTTTGGATTGTATTGGAGATCACTCACTTATTGGTGAAATTATGGATCTTGACCAATTATATCATATAAATTTGGATTCAATGTTAGTTGAAATGATAAACAATGATTCAGAAGATGCAACAAAGTCATTAGAAGATTTAAACCTTATAAATAACACAAACATAGGTATTTCTCCTCAAGAAATAACACAACATATTCCTTCAAGACCACACTCTCAACAAAAATTGAAGAGATCAATTCATACCCGAAATGCCTTATATATTACTAATAGCTTAAATAAATCCCTCTTCAATGAAGGCCCTTCAACCAAAAAAATTAGAACTCCTCTTTCTAATTCTCGAACATCAACTTCACATCAATCACTTGCAAATACTCGTGCACCATCACCCCTAAAGACTCATGAGCAATCACCTCCAAAAACTCCCATGTCATCACCTCTAGTGGCGCCATTACCTCTAGATACTTATGCACCATCGTTTTTACCAATTCCACATGAATTTCAATTTAACCATATCAATGAATCTACCATGCARATCAATGCACTTTCACTTACCTTTGATGCTAATCAAMATGAAGATGCCATAAATATAAATGATATGCCCCTAAATTTTGAAGAATTTGAAAAATTTAATGGTAATACAAACATTGACATTACAGATTTTCCACTTGATACACCCGTATTAGATGATTATAGCACTGGTGATAATATAAATATACACGACRCAATCTTGCAATTTGACATTCCCAATGAATTTCCTMATGACCAATATACTAACTTTGTAGATGTACCCAACCATGCAATAACAAATGATATGTCCCTRAATTTTGAAGTTCCAGAAGAATTTCCTAATACGGAAAACTTTGACCTTCTAGATATATCCAATCTAGTTGATTCTAATGCTAGAAGTCTAGACAACCCATGTATCAATATCTCCCATACAATAGCTCCTCTATTGTATATAGAACAAACCAAAGAATTAGAAAACAATGAAGATGTGATTTGTATAAATGATGAAAGTAACATTGAAGAAGATCCAAATGAAATGGCTTTGAAGACTATTGATGACAAAAACACAAACCTTAAAGCATTTTCTCAAGGATCTAATGAAGCATCTATTTTAAATAATGATAAAGATGTTAATGTGAAAAATGTTTATGTACTTGATAAGGACAAAACCTCTTTAGTTTCTTCGTACTTGACACGCCATCATACACAAGATTTGTTAGAAAAAACGAACGAAAAAACAAATGAACTTCAAGAGGAAGCCCTTGCTGAATTGATGAAAGATGCTATTGAYGAACTTGTTGAAGATCTTAATGAAGAAACTAATGAACTTTATTGCCACGAAACCTTTGATGAAACAACAGAAGATGTTGTTAACAAACTTGTTGAAGAACTCAATGAAGAAATTAAAGAACCTAATGAATTTCAAGAAGAACCTCTTYGTGCACCAAATCAAATCAAAGGTGTGTATAAGATTAARGGCGGTTGGAAAGCAACACTACCTCGCTTATTTCGTAAACGTCAATATTGGACAATTGGAGTATATGACACTCTTGAGACAGCGGCTAGGGTGCAAGATTTAGTAGCTCTTAAATTAGAAATGCATCTTAAGATTAAGAATTTTAAATTTAATTTTCCTTTAGCKGATTATAAAGATGACTTTGAGGTAATGCAAAAATGGAGCACAGATGATTATATATGGTCAATAAAGAGACAAGCTGTAAGATTTGCAACRTCTGCATCTGGTTTGAAATGCGTTCAACGTAGTAAGCAAAAAAATYGTTCYGGAGGTGACATGTGGGTAGGATAYGTTGATAATCCAMTAGGAGATAAAGCAATAAAAGGACTTCAAAAATGCATTGTTGTCGACAATAGTCCTGTGAAAGAAATACTTGGAATCTTCACAGACCTTGTAAATTTACATTTTCATGGATGGGAATATGTGACTAATTTTCGTCGTGGACATTACACTGTAGACCATGTCCAAAAATTTATCCATCTTCTGGAAGAAAAAAAAGTAAGTGAAGCRTATTCATGGGATCTAATAAAGCAAGTATTAAATGAACCTCTTCCTTCCAATATTCACAAACTAAGTTCCAAAAAAATCATAGAACCTAACATTGTCAATGATGAAAATGCATGCGTGGCAAATAATAATGAAAGTATACAAGGTGAAGCCCCTAAAAATCGCGCCATGATAGAAAGTTTAGAAGGTGAAGCGCCTAAAAATTGCGCCATGATAGAAAGTTTAGAAGGTGGAGCCCCTAAAAATTGCTCCATGATAGAAAATTTTGTTGCAAAATTGAACCCCAAAGACATGGCAAAACATTTTATAGAATGTCCTTGGATCCAACTTGATGAATCATGGGCATTATACAAAAAACCTAGTGATGATTGTGATTTAGAGTTTGAAGATACRATTATTCATATGTTTAGGGCTTCAAATTGGTCACCATCTAATGTAAAATCACATAGTGTAGAACGTGAAAATTACAAATTTTACTTTCCTTGTGTCATTGCGACAAATTTTGCTAAGGTTAACATACAACGACGAATTTTGGGCTTAGATTGTCATCAATACATGATTAATACACCTAATACTAATAGTGTAGAATATTGTCAAAAACAATGGGTAAATCTTCCCAACATTAGATACTTAAAGTTAGACTTCTACAACGTTATTGCTTGTGATGGTGGACTTATAGCTGTGAAAAGAAAAAGAAATGAACAAAATTTGAGTGATCAAGAGAAAAATGAATCAYCAATAATAATAACTAATCCTCTTACGTATGATATAAAATTTTTACCTCCTATACCATACAAAATATTACAGCATAAGATAGCTCGTTTAGTTTTTTACGATAGTTCAAGAACAACATATCGATTGATTGTTATAGGGGTATCCCATAGTGAAGAAACAATACATGATGATATTCAAATAATTGGAAGTACACAAATTTCATTGGTAGTATATTGCTCTATAAAAGAATCTTGGGTTCATTTTGAACACATTTTAAATGCAGCTCTACCATTTATTAAACCAGGATTTTCTAATATTGTTGTTCATGGATGCTCTATTTACTATGGTGGCCTACAAATTTCTCAACATAAAAAACGCCGTCCAAAGCCTGTCATATTCTACCTTAATATAAACAACTCTAGAAGGCAACAATTAATTATTGATTTTACAAAAGCTGGAGATATATATTTTATGAAGGTACAAATATTTGGTAACATACATTTTTGTATTGACAAATATGGGGTGAACGAAATGTAAAGAGACACGTGAACACAAGATTAAGTAAAGGAGTTTTGAGACCACATGACTAAAATTATGAAATGAAGTTACATGTGGCCATAGAATTTTATAATCACACAACTAAAGCCATAAAATGAAGTGACTACTTGGTCATAGAACTATTATTCTACACAATAAAAATCATGAAATGAAGCCACACAAGTGAAGTCACAACTATTGCTTCAAATAAATTGTGTGTCCTTCATCCATAATTCCACAATTTAAAAATAAATAAAKTTTTGCTTGATAAAAATTGAAAATTATTATTTCATATACAAATTTATAATATTTATTTATTTAGTATTGTAATTTTATTATTSTAAAATATTAAATTGGCACTACACCTCGATGAACAAAAACAAACCTTCATSAGATCTCTACCACTCATTGTCATTGTAGCAATTATTAATGACAATAATTTTTCTTTGATGGCTTAAGTTTGTTTGTTTGCGTCTTGGTTTAACATAGTTCTATGATGGGGGTGGGGTTTGAAAGGAAGCTAGGGATCTCTTGCTTGGTTGTTTGGTTGCTATAAACACATTGACATTTTAGCATCTCCATGCTTATATGGAGTGTGAGTCTAAGATAAATTATGATGGCACTAGTCCAGATAGAATGGAACAAGTTTTTTGCAAATTTTAAAATGTTGAAAACAAATAAGGAAATGTTGATAGATCTTTAGATGTTGGAGSAAAGACAAAATAAATATGTGGATTGATTTTATGACAAATTTTTACAAACAACTAGTAAACTMAAAATTGCCCAAATCAATCTATTCTCTATACATGGTTTAAATAACATTGTTAACTCACATGTACACATACATGACATTTATATGAGAGGCAAACTCCTTTCTTTAAAATCCTAGATGTGAAAAACAATATTGCTCAAAAATTGGTCACAATTGGAGTGTCACCAACCAAAGCCATGGATAGAACAAGTCCATTAACTTACTTCCCTATAAATATCTGTGCCAAATTACATGGAGGTCAATGTTGAAATGATCCCAAATGCAAATTAGCTTCAACCTAAAAATTCAGTCAAATGCAACGGCATTCAAGCCAAACAAAACACATTGAAGGACACCAATGGCTTGTTCCAACCATGTGGACTAGGAGTAGCTTAAGGGCCCAATAATTTTCATAACTTTTGACTACATGGTTAAAAAGTTATTGTATGATATATAATCATTGATTTGCATGCAACTTGGGCAACTCAAATAAATTCTTGAAATTCACTTCTTAAGAAAATTAAAAATTTGAAATTGGTTTTCTAGATCAATATGGTGAAAAGCTTTGAATCATTCCACTTTGATTAATGAGATGAAAGTTATGAGGAGTTTTAGTTTGTGGGCAATTTTGGATTCTCTACTTTAAAACGAACTTTGAAGTCCTTAGTTTATTTAACTCAATCATCAATATTTTTTTCCAAAAAATAAAATCATTGGATGTAGATTTTTAAATTACAACATTACAACCATTGATAATGAAATTTTTAATTTCATAACTAAACTCTTAACAATTTAGTATTTTGAATCATTCTCTACTACTTTCTACTTACTATTTTTTTCCAATATGTTGTACAATTCCAAATGATCTGAAAATTTTCAAACATGTAGCCAACTTGCCTTGAAGCTACCAACATGGACATTGTTTCATGCAAATGTGATCTTGTGAAGTGTAGCTGCCCATTTATCACAAGGCCAAATTTTTTTTGTTGATTCAAACGCTAGTATCTTGCAATCTACATGGTGGAAATTTTTGAAAATTTTTCCACATATTTTCAAACTAGCCTACTACAAAATCCTATAGTTCCATGTGTTCAATTTTTTTTCCTCAAATTTGGCACTTGTGCTAGAAATGGCGCTTTTAATGAAAACATAGTCAAAACTCTTTTGGGGTTAACCCCTATAGGATGTTTGATATAGATCATGAAGCTTGTATTCAATTTTTTTTGTTGAAGTTTTTGTGTCAGCAACATTGTTTTCCTTCGTTCATGAGTTTTTCTTCCGATGAGATTTTTACAACAAAACATGGCAACAATTGAGTAGCAATACAAATTTTTCACCATATTTTGAGTGATAATGAGTTTTGTAGAAAATTCTTGGTATACTATCCACCAATCCATTGAAAAGAGAGGAACCACTTCTTGCTCAATTAATTAGCCCCCCCCTCCCCCCAAAATTAGTAGCCGTTGATTGTTATAAAAAATTAAAGCACCCTCCTTCCCTGCCATTGATCCTGATGAATATTACGATATCGTATTT
Organism: Pleurozium schreberi; assembly: GCA_006891605.1. Taxonomy (NCBI): domain Eukaryota; kingdom Viridiplantae; phylum Streptophyta; class Bryopsida; order Hypnales; family Hylocomiaceae; genus Pleurozium; species Pleurozium schreberi. The sequence continues at coordinate 66,367 of VACF01000983.1, read as the reverse complement.
ATACGGAATACAGATACGAAAAACAGATCCAGATTATCCCATATCGATTGTCAGAGGACTTCAATTTCAAAAATACAAGAGTAGGGGGAGGGGGTGCTGAGATTTTAAAATTTTCCAATAAATTATTTTTCAGAACCCCCCTCCCTAATTTATTTTGAGGTGGGGGGTTGAAAAATAATGTCTTTAGAATGCATGCCACACTATGCCTATGCGTTCTAAAGCATTCTAAAGACAGCACACACATTCTTGGTATACTATGGACTTCATGAAAGCATTGTATTTGGCTATATTTCAACATTTGATAAGGTTTAAAGTCGTACTTTTATATTAATTTTTTTTTCCGCTGCTACCTCTGAAAAGGCTTAGCAAAGTCGAATTTGACACAAGCTAATTTATGAAGTATCAACTAGAATTCTTTAAGAACAAAAATATTTGGCCCCTGAAGAATACATACATGAGACATAGTACATATAATTCTCACTATTCAATTCTTATATCTTTGCTGAATTTATATTTTTCTTATAATAGTAATTTATTTTCCATCTTTGCAAACATAGTTGTGGAATCAAGATTTTGTAAATGCATAGTCCAGCTACCTTAAAGTTGGCTTGGATTTGAAAAATTAGTCTATTTGTGGTCAAAACATTGTAGACTCACACTAGAAATCATACAAAYGTTGATTCAATCACAAACATGGAGACAATAGAATTCTCACTCATGTGGACAAATAAGCAATCAAACCACGGCTAATTGATTGACTGATGACAACCATTGGAATCAACTACATTAAATTCAAAGCAAATTATGGGAGGTTCTAACATTGGAATTATTGGTACAATTGCATACCCTATGAAAAATAATGTCTAAAACCAATTTATCCATGCTAATAGGACTTTTACTACTACAAAGTTTGGAATTAAAACAATATTTTGTAGAACAAAAAATTGAACACATGCCAATTATAGTCACATATATTAGTCAACTTCAAAATGGAAGCTTTCAAGGAGAATATTGTTGAAGTTTGAAGTGTTCATAGTCCCATTTTTWAACCCTTAAATGGCATTTATGTGTGGGCTTGGTCAAACTTCATTAGATTTCTATATTAAAACACACATTTTAAAAATTTAATATTTTTCACATGTAGTAATCTATGTCTTTAATCTCATTTTTTCATAATTGAAAACATCAAATTGAGTTTTACTTGATTTTTTTAAGAATTTTTTCAAAAAAATCATAGCAATAGCAAAAATGATTTAAATAATATGACATTTTCTCTACAAATGGAAATAGTAGTGACAAACATCATGGTGCATTTAATGTTTTTTTCAAGTGCACACCAAGAGAAATTTAATAGAAAAAGTTCAAAGAGTGGTGTATTTTGAGCTTTCACTAAGATGCCTTCTTCAAAGTGTCACAAAAATCACAATAGTAACAATTTTGAAAAATAATAACATGGAGCTCCATTTTCTTAGTTAAGCTGAAAATGAATAAAATCAAGAACTATGTGAAAATTGAGGTTTTGACTTCCAAAATGACCATAGAGCTTGCAATGTCCGTTGTGGATCAATATTAATTCAAAATCATTGTATATGGGCTTGGGAGATGCACAATTTTTGTGCTTTCATATTTCATTCAGACCTCGCTTATAGGTACACCATTGACTTTGAACTATTTTAAAAATTTGAATTAAATTGTCCAAAACGGGTACGCTTGGCCCTAAAAGATTGAGGATTCATAGATGCAAGCTCTTTTAGGGGTCTTGATAGTTTTTCTTTGAAACAAAAAAGATATTTTGAAAGACAAAAGTAAAATAAGAATAAATTGTAAATAACCAATGTGAAGATAGGTGAAAATGTGAAAAATGATATAAACACCTAGAATATACATATCTATAATATAGTTACATTGTAATTATAGAAGGTTTCTATTACACTTGCATTGCAAAGAACTATAAAGGCAAAATGAATGACTTAGTGGTGGGCTCCAAAAATAGATTCTACTCTAATACCAAATTCCCAAAAGCCAAAATTGGCATCTTAAGGAACTCTTAATAATTACAAATCCATTATCTCAAGGCTTGAGGATCAAACATCACAGTCAAGTACATTGTAATGTGCACCGTATAGATTGGAAGATATTAGCATTCACAATGGAAAAAGAAAGCTTTTTTTCATACTGGCTTGCAATTTCAGATGACTTTGATTTCGATTTGTTAAATTTTTTTGCACTACAGATTTTGAATTTAAAATTTTTTATGTTGAATAATTGAATTGAAATTCTAGAAAAAAAAATTAAAAAAAGACACACTTGATTTTCAATCTTTAAAAAATTGTTAAGTAGAAGTAGGTTCAAGATTGAAAGAAAAACTAAATGGTTAATATCTCTAAGATGGGATTGAAACAAAATAATTCAAACGGTGAGATTGTTCTAGAAAGTAAACTTCACCTTGTCCAACAATGTTTTTTGAAAATTTGTGAAAATTGCATTAAGAAATGAATGCCATAAGTTTTTTTTTCCGAGAAGATGCTTAGATTGCCCAAAAAACGAGATTGTCCATAACTTTCTCATTACTAGTCCAAATAGAATGAATCAAAGCTTCACATGTAGACAAAAATATATCATTTCAGAAAAAAATATTTAAGAATTTAATTTTGAATTTTTGCAAAGTTTTTTTGCTGCCTGCCAAGTTCAATTATGGGGTTTTTGTTGTATAACTTTTTCTCCTGGGCACCAATTGAAATAAAAATTGTATTCCCACAAAGATAATCATTTTTTCTATCTTATGAGAAAGTTTCATCAAAAATCAAGGTCACTGGAACCTGCCCGAAATCCAAATTGTCCCCCGAGGGGACAATGGGACTTTAGGGGTTAAGGCTATCTACACATCATGGGCAAATTGCAAAAAATACTTGTACTATTTTTTTGTCATACCATGTGGATTTATTTATTATTTGGTCATAACTTTTGCATTATAGCTCTAAAAGACTCAAGATTCATAAGTAAAGTACTCATGACTATTATAAACCTTCAATAATTTTACTTTATTTTATTTTTCAAAAATATTTTATTATCTAAAAATAACCCCCAATTTTATGCTATACTTGCCAATTTGGAGGTTTATAGTTAGAAKTCCTAGCCCCAAAAAATTTGGAGCTAAAATTTGAAAAAGATAGTTTTTTGGTAGACCAATATCTATTGGTTGAAGAAATTTGAAGATAGATAATTCTACGTCGCTTGGAAGTCCACAAAATGAGCTTTTTTGTTGTTTTCCAAAACATGTAGACTACTATTTGGTTGGTTATTTTGGTGAAGCACCATTTCTATGGAATTGTTATAAATGGAAAAATTACCAATCCTTTATTAAATTTTATCCTTATTTTTTATCAATTAAAACATCAAAGTAATTATTTTTTTTTGGAGATTTTGCAGTATTTTAGTTTTTCTATTTAGARAATCTTTCTATGCTTTTAACTTCTTAGAATACAATCTTCTTATAGATACTATCATAAAAAAAAGGTAAATATAAAAAAGATTAAAGTGCTCCAAAAAAGCATGAATATTGAATAGACATAACAAAATCATCACGTGCTTTCTTGCAATCACCTTCATTCATTTAATTTCAAGTCACAATAATGTTTTATAAACACCTTTAATAGTTGTAGAATACCTGATTACACCTAGGCTCAAGGCTCATAGGCTTGCATTTGTAGGCTCACATGATACCGTCATTGACACTCAACCCTTGAGTGCTTGGTTGGCGCCGTTAATATCATCCCATTTGGCACTATATGACATTATCTATTTCAAAAGAACCAAAAGTGCTCATTGGAGGTCATGGGCTACTATGCAAGATCTCTCATTTTTGCTGAATATTTCAAGGATGATTAATTGCACTTTTGTCCTACACAAAAGGTTATTTATCATTCATTGGCCAAAAAAATGACTGCAATATTGTTTAAGGCTTAAACAAAGTAATTTTGTACATTGAACTTTAATTTTCCTATAAAACTTGATTTTGACATTTAAAGTGGGTTCTTTTGACCAAGTTTATAACTTAAAAGGCTTTTATTCAATCATGTAGATACAACAAAACATTGTGAAAAAGTGACCAAGTTTATAACTTAAAAGGCTTTTATTCAATCATGTAGATACAACAAAACATTGTGAAAAAGTTACCTTGGGGTGCTAGTGTCTCAGTCAATGGTAAAATTTTTAGTTTTATTCAAAACCATGCCTTCATGCCTTGATATTAAATTTTCAATTTTATTAATTGATGCAAATAATTTGTCCTACCAAAAAACCCATTTATGTTTGAGACCATCAGACCATGCATCCTAAAACAAGTACCAAACTTGTGGAATTTTAAATTTACAAAATTGTCATTTCAGGAGGTGTTCGCTTTTAGTGATCATTGCATTACAACTTCAAAAATTTGTAACTAATTCTTGGAAGGTTTGAAAAATATGAAACGACTTGGATTAGATTCCAATTCCTTTTTCCTTCCTACTAAAATTTGCTGAAAAATGTTTCAAGTAGTTCACATTCCTTGAAAACGCAGCTCTTAAATGGTCACTCTAAGAGTAGTTCTTAAATGGTCAATTGGTCACCTTAAGGTAGGCAACCCAAGAGCACCTGTGCTCTAAAAGCACCATGTGCACCATGTGCACTCTGTGTACACCTCCAAAATTAATTATGTAACTATGTGGAAGTCAAGCTTTGAGAACAAAACTTTTACCTTTCATACCTTTTGCTAAGCTAAGATTTGATTCAAACCATGCTCCAATAGCAAAGATGTAAGGTAGGCAACCCAAAAGCGCCTATGATCTACAAGCACCATTTGCACTCCGTGTACATCTCCAAAATCAATTATGTACCTATGTAGAAGAAAAGCTTTGAAAACCAAACTTTGACACTTCATAACTTTTGGACATTGTATCCAAATGTTGCATTCTGTGGTGCACTGGAACCTCATTTCACTTGCCAACAACCACAAGATGAAATTCTGACGAGCCTAATAATAGTAATTAGGCAGTACGCCCAGTACCAATTTGTGGCGCCTTTGGGTTGCCTACCAGCTGGCTACCTTACTAAGCGTGAGTGGGTACCTGAAAGTTCATTAATTCTTCATTCCAAGTTACGGTAGTAGCCTAGTAGGGTAGGGTTCATATTGCGCCTAGGTAGGCCTCGGTAGTGGGCTATTCGAACCATGAGTGTCTCGGTGGGTAGGATGGAAGAGACCATGGATGGTCTCGGCAGGAAGGAATTCTCGGTCACCACTTCAGCATAAACCCCGCCTCATTTCGTAATTTCGTTGAGCTTGGTGCTGTTCTGTTTGGAGGTGGAAGGCTAACTTTCCATGTGAGTATGGCGATCGGTTGTACATTCCTTTCGAGTTTGGCTTGTTCACTATAATCTTGTACTCTAATTCGTCTGTCTGCTCATTGCAATTGGTTGCCAGATCCCCAAATTAATTTTTTTTTTGCATAATTATGTGCTAGCTGCTTGCAAGACGACACAGCTAGTCATCTTAAAAAAACTTGTGTCAGAGCCGTGAAGCCGTCTTCCCGACTGAGGGTCCTCTGATTCGGGAGAAGAATCGATGTGCATTCGTTTTGTGTTGCAATCTGTTGTCAATGTAAAGGAGCTTGAGCAGACTTTGTGTCGTGCTTTACATTTCTTATTACCTAAGAACTTACAACAGGATAGAGGCGCAAGGCTGTGCTTTGGGCGTACTTTAGCTGGGAAAATTTGTTGTCAATGATTTGTGCAGCCTGTAATTGCAAACTGATCGTTGCTTGTGTGCTCTTTTATTTTTTCATGAATGTGACCGTCCAAAGCCTCCAGCAAAGCTCAGTTCCACCTCAGGACTACGCAATTGCGTCGAGCTTTAATGATATTCCAACAATTTAATAGCCACAATTGCTTAGTCAACTTGCTTTTTGTGTAGGCCAGACGGAATCTTCATACCCGTGATTAGATCATGATTGCACAATCGTGTTAACATTCCACAGTCCTTGTTGAATCAATTTCCACAAGCAGGGAGCATTTACTGAGCGAAAGGATGGCCGGAAACAAAAGGAAGAGGCTCCCGTCTCCCGTCGCAGCCGAATTCCAGTCCGCAACGATCCTTCCGGCCTTGGGGCCAGGTGCGTACTTGGTTGTGTTGATTGTGATTGTTTGTTTGTCGAGCTTTGCTCCTCTACGTCTAGAAACGCCTTTAGACTTTGAAAGAAGAATTAAGCATATGCATTAAGCATATTTTTTATAATTCATATATACTCTACGACGAGCTTCATTGCGGAGGAAGATGATCTCTTCTTACCGGATTGCCAATCTCGGTTTTGAGTGTTGCCTTTCCAGAAATTCGTGACAATGCCAGGTCTATGCGTCTCTTTGTCTCTTTGTCGGTTGGGAATTTCCAGGTGCAAAAGAATGCACAGAACTTTAGGACATGTACTGTAAGGATAATTTCCGTGTGATCAGATGCTCGTTGTGAACAAGTTAGTCCGCACTCCGCAACACGGACTGATATATTAAACAACTGGACGGTTGCTCATCATCTCTGAAATTGTTTGCTGTATGTGAAATCCCTAATGAAACATTCAATAAGATCCTAAACAAATTTACATGTCACATTTTCTCATGTAAGCTACTAAACATGGTCAAATGAATATAATTATCTATAGGAACTTACAGTTGCAACTTTGCTACGGCCCGTCTTGAATCAAGGACCTAAGGTATTGCTTGCTAAGTGAATTTAGGTTGTATGTGTGAATGGCTTACAATCCCAATAATTTTCCAACTGGTCCTGAGTGATTGTGAAGAAATCATATAATTAGCCTCCAACGACAGAACAGTGCCATGTGATTGTTAGTTTACTGCATTAACACATGGATTGTGATGCAACTTGGTGAGTTTCTGGACAGTAATCACTTTCACAAGAGGATGCTCTGATGTACTTAGTTGACCAATGACTGATCATGTTACAAAAATTCCCAGCTAATAATCAGAATCGTTTTATATCCAAATTAATCTGACTATGACGACTAAGATGAAGCATGTTTAAGTTAACTAAACCTGATTTGCTTTGTCATGGGAACTTCAGATTGATCCAATTCCGCAGTAGCAGACGCCTCCACCTCCACCCTCACCAGCAAACACCATTGCAACTTCCACGGAGGTATTTGGATACCAGCCAACCCCAGAGGCGTCTGCGGTGAGTAGTGTTGAGGACACCAACGACCCACCCCAGTACCCGCCACCGTATCCAGAATGGCGGCCGACGGACAAAATCCCCTGGGGGTTTCTCAACCTTTTGGGAAAGGTAGATACATACTCGTACTTGACTCTGTTGCTTTTGTTTGTTTTTCAAGCCTTGCTTCTCAACTTGGAGAAGCGCTCAGTACTTGCTTTTGAATGAACGGATGAAGATTATGGATTTTCTTTGTATTTCCTGTCTGTGAGTACAATTCATATTCTAGGGTGAGCTTCATCGCAGAGGCAGATTAATACTTAGGGCTCCCAGATCATGGCCATTCTCGATTTATTGGGATGCCAACTGGAAATTTTTAATTCTACCACCGATTTCCCTGCTTGAAGCTTTACGTTCCCCCAGCTAGTGTAGAATAATCTTGGAGCTTTATGTAGCACAAAGAGATTATACCTACTCGAATATTATTAACTATGGAAACTGACGGTAGTAAAGGATGTCACTGACTGCGTTTCAACCGGAACCTAAGAAGCTGCTCCTTTGTGGGTTTAGGGTTTATGAATGGCTTAGAATACCAAGATCTCTACAGCCTTGTGTAGAGGAGTAGACTTATTTTTACCAGACTTAGCTTCTACGACGAAACTCAATGCCTTGATTGAAAGAATACTGGTCCAATTTAATCTAGAATGTCGCGTAAGTAGTCAAGACCCTTCGTCTTCTACAATGGAAAGTTTTCTATGAACGTGTCTCATCACTCTCATGCCTTCACGACATCAGTCATTTACTCGTTTACTAGCTGGATACTCCATACAACAATGTTATATGGTTCATGATCACAGACTTGAGTTTCTGGAAAGTAACACAGGAAGATGTATTGACTTAGTTGATCACCGGCCAATATCTTATATACGTCACATTAATTCTCCTTAAGCTACTGCATGTTGTATGACGTTTCAGTTCATCTCACTGATCGATTTATTTTGTTACTGTGGAGCTTCAGTTACATCGAATTCCCAAGTGGCAGATGCCTCCACCTCCACCTCCACCAACTGCTGCAACGTCCATTGGCTTAGTTGCAGACCAGCCGATCCCGGATGCGTCTGCGGTGAACGGCCCGCAAGACATCGACAATCCGCCCCAGACACCGACATCAACAGGACCGAACACTCCCGTGCATCGTCGTCATAGAAACGGCACCGCCCTCGATCCAAATAGCGTCGGGATCGACTTGTCTGAAAACACGGGTCTCTGGGAGTCCAACTTGTGGTTCCCAGGCGTTCACATGCCGGGCCGCTCCAAGAGAGGCTTGCAGATCTTCCTGGGCCGCTATCTCACCAAACAGGAAGCCCAAGATGTACATGACAGGGCAGCCCTCAAACTCCTTGAGACCAAAGGAGTGGTACCCAGACTCAACTTTCAAGCGTCTCGCCAAGCCAAGTTCATGGAAGACTACAAGGATTGGAACCTCCGGGACTTTGTGTGGCATTTCCGTCGACATGCTTCCCGTTTCACCACAGGCAGAAGCTCCATGAAGGGAGTCGTTAAAAGGACCAAGCAGCTCCGAGATTTGTTCGAAGCTAAGATTGCCCACACGCACTCCCATAGAGGGAAGGTGATGTACAGTTTGGGGATGTTTGAGAGCGAGGAAGAAGCGGGAAGGGCTTACGATCGAGCATTGCTGTTCCTTCACCACGAGGAAACGGAAGAGCAGAAGCTCAATGTGATCACGAATTTCCGTCCCAGCAGCTACTCGGAATCTGAAATTCTGCTGGCTGGGAAAGCCAACAACATACGTAAGGATTCCGATCCTTCGCAGAGTGCTAGCTACCCTTGAGTAATCGATTCATGGAGCTGCTTCAGCGAGGATTGCAAGCATTTCAATTCAGTTCAGGTGTAAGAGCTGGATGGATCGAGTACGTAAGGGAGAATCATACTCGATTTCTTGCAGGATTGAGAGTATCAAACTAATTTTGCATCATGCAGGCATAGCTTGTTTGTGCTTTGCAGTAGCGGCAGGTACCGTAGTGAGGCTTGGAATTCTACCAGCTAGTTTTGATTAGTGTGGTGGTCATTGACTGCTAGTATGGTAGCATTCCAGAGATTAGTTAGTTAGTGACAATTTAATTAAGTTCGAGGTTCCTACAGGCCGGCTAGCTGGAAGGGTCGCTTTGCCTCCCACTGAAGGATTCATTGAATGGGAGCCGACTCCGCCTGCCTTGTCTGGCTCAGATTGTCATTTGTTTTTGTTTTAGTTTTGTTCGAATGTGCTCTTGCAGGCCGGATTCAGCTTGACCGGGCTGTCCTTGTTTGAGGAGCAGCTTCTTTTTCCGTAATTAAACGTTTCACTTCCTGAAAAGAGCAACTGAGCAAGGTCTTTTTTCTGTAAAAAAGTCTCAAAAAAAGTCTCAAAACTGCCATTTCTTTAGCAAAGAGTAACAAAACTTGGAATTTTTTTGTATTGCACATCTAACTGTAGGATCTTACGCCTAAGGTAAGACAACCCATAGTGCCTGGTCAGAATTTGGAGTTTGGCCTCACGCTATTCTTGAAATTTTTCAATTTTTTCCCCACTTAAAGACAAGTGTGAGAAACAGAAAGTGCAATCGAAATTATATTTTTTCGATAAAGTATGAATTTGTTAGGAATTTTTAAAGTGTTCAGTTTTCCATGGCCCAACAAGGGTGTGTAGACTACCCCATAGCCAACAAAATCTGAATCCATGATGGTCATTTCACTACCTAATGCAATCACAATATTTTCTAACATAGAATGCTCAAAAAGATAATCCTTGTAATGAATTTCACACTGAAAAGTTGGAAGTGCCTTATGTGGTCACTAATCACTCGATCACTACCATGTAAGACATTGATTGTGGCCGAGATCTTACAAAACTAAAAAACCACAATGGGGCCACTTCATAGGTGACCACTATGGAAGAAATAACCGCAATGGGCTGTCTTACCTTAGTATGAGGATGTATGAAAACAATTTCAGAATTTTTGGACCCACACATTGCAAGATATTTGTGTTTATAGTGAAGAAAACAAGTTTTGCAATACATTGCTAGACAAGAGTATTTGATTTAATTTGAACCTTCTTAACTTTAAGTTTTTGGACTACATAGTTTTGACTTTTGAGCTTTAAACCTTTGTGGTGGAAAATTGTGTTGAGAATCTAGGAGAAAAAAAAATTAAAAAAAAAAAAAAAAATCATTCCTAAAAAACTTGTTAAGTAGTAGGTACAAGATCAAAGGAAAAACTAAATATTGTATACTGTATAGACATAACAAAATGATCATGTGTTTCCTTGCAATCACCTTTATTCAGTTAATTTCAATTTTCAAGTCACAATAATGTGTAATAAACACCTTTAATAGTTGTAAAATACCTGCTTACACCTAAACTCAAGGCTCATAGGCTTGCATTTGTAGGCTCACATGATAGCATCGTTGCCACTCAAGCCTTGAATGATTGGTTGAATGGTTGGTGGCCGTAAAAATCATCCCTTTTGGCACTATATGACATTATCGATTTTGAAAGAACCAAAACTGCTCATTGGAGGTCACGGACTACTTTGCAAGATCTCTCATTTTTGCAGAATATTTCAGGATTGAATAATTGGGTCGTTGCAAGAGAAGGCGTGCGATTTGCTTAGCGTTTTTTTACAGTACTCATTTTTTTTCTTTGGTAGTATTTTAAAATTAGAAAAATAATTTTTAAAAATAATGAAAATAATTTTTCATGTATGAACCTTTACAAAGAAAGTACCCTAGGAAGGAAAACCATAGAAAAATTTTCTAAGTAGCAGAACTAGAAAAGTGAAAAGTTTCATGAAACTAGTTGTTGTCACTGTAATTTCACATTTTAATTTACAAAAAATAAGAAAATAAATTTTCTTTAAAACTTAAAATTGGCCGTTTGGAAAGAGTTGGTGGTGATGAGATTTCACCATAAATATGATCTAAGAACCATCTTCAATGTTCAAATATGGCGCGCAATCAAAGTGTTGTCTTTACTCATGTGGAGGACAGAAAATAGCATATTTTCAAATTTCCTTTGGTAGGTACATGGTTTCCTACTATTCAAATAAACCATGAAAGTTTCAACTCCATATCATTAAATTTGGGGACTCGTAACGTAGTGAAAACCTCAAAACCTCAAATTGTGACAAATTAACAAAAATAGTTTTTAAATATAAATTATTATTTTTAATTTCTAAAAATAAATCATTTGATTACCATAAAATTAGACATGTTCAATAAAAATTGCACTTTTGTCCTATACAAAAGGTTATTTATCATTCATTGGCCAAAAAATGACTGCACTATTGGATGATTGCAAGATAGACTAGTACTATTTTGCGTTACAATTGAAATGACGGAGTTGTCATGTGCTATAATTCCTATAAATTTTGAATCATGAATCCAGTTAATGTCAAATTTTTATTGGAGATTTGGAGATGGCTAACTTCATTGTAATCAAGCCCTTTATTTTTTAGAATTTTTTAAAAATCATTTAGTATTTAAATTTGAATTTAGCTAATTTGTCACACTTTGCGGTTTAGGGTTTTTTAGTGCTGGGGAGTATCCAAAATTAATGATCTAACGGATATTTAACTAAATATGGACAATTTCATAGTCCATAAATAAGTCGGCCGGCGGCCAATAGAACAGTGATCAAAATTTCGAAGTGCAAAAAGCAATGATGAAAAATGATATAGTAGAATATATTAAAAAAAATGTCAATACATAGTTCAGAACTAGCTATATATCGGGAACTGTTAATCACTGAATTGCTAAATGCAAATAACAAAGTCGGCCTCCGGCCGATACTTTGGAGCATTCAAAAAATGACAAAATCAGTACATGCAAAGTTGCCTAATGCCTACTCTATAAAAGCGACCCAAAGCGGCCCATTTTTGCTACATATTGATGACACTATACATACGCCCGTAACACATTACATGCGTTACAAGTAGACAGTCGAAGAGTATCAGCTGGCAGCCGATATCCTGTAGACCATGAAGATTACGAGACATCGCTATAACAGCATCATAGCCGTCATTTTCGGATTCACCCCGACCCGCAGAAACAGCATCATGTAGGAGTTCTCCCCGACTTGCCGTATCGCCACAAGCGTCACTTTCTATCTTGGTTCCTTGCGGCAGTGGCCTGAGCTCCCCATCCGTATCCCAACCCGAAAAGGGTGTCGGTTGGCAGCCGATAGCGGCGTGAACTCCCTACCAGAATAAGCCCTTCCAATTAGGCTGCCCGTATTTAATTGCTTGTGCCACTTCATAGTGCAATTGACCCGGCCTTTTTGAGACTTTCACGTATTCCGAAACCGACTCATGCTCGTACATGGGATATATGAAGGGAATAATGTCTGTTGAAATGTTTGGAATAACTTTGCTATTATTGGGCAGTTCCATTTCACCCATAAATGGTTTAGGTAGGTAGCACGCCAGATCAGGAGTCCTTCGCAATGAAACCGGGCTGATATCTACCATGAGGACTTGGTCAATGCAACAAGTATCTTTTGAGGGTCTTTTCTTAAAGAGAGTCTCTAGCGACTTATAACACTAGGGGAACTTTTGACTATCTTCACAGTACTCCCTCCCATATACAAACGCCAGTTAGTCCGTGACGTGCTTCGGAAGTAGGTGTGCCAGCAATGGTCGAAGTTCATCCATTGGCATTTTCGACCAGATCCCGACATGGAACTTATCGAACAATGTGGAGAACAGACTAACGAGTCCTGGACGTTTAATAATATTTTGGAAAGGGTCCCATTTATCCACCTTGATTTTCAAGTCGACGAACCAGAGCAGTCCGGTGACACAAAGCACCACACATTTTTTGAACAAATGCGGTTTCCCGTTGGTTGATTCTTGAATCATGCATGCAAGCGATGACGCAAAAATGTAAGGAACATGACTTCATGTACAGGACATTGCAATCGGTGGTATCGGCTGCCAGCCAACACCCTCATGTGCAAAGAGAGGATTGGGAATACTTGTATCGGTTGGCCGCCAATACATTGAAGTGCCCAGCAGCATAGAGCACTACAGTCAGTACAATTCATAAACAAACTGAAGGAAGTCAGAAAACACATTTGCTAGATAAGAAAGTGGTAAGTCCGGTCATTAACGACAGAGCATGATTTTGATCAGGAAACAATGAAATGCATCCTGAATGAGTTCGAAGGTAAAACATAACCCCATGATCATGTGCTACAAATGATCGTATGCAAGCCGTGTAACTACACTACGCAAAGGCTTCATGGTAGCATTCATAACACCTGTTAGCATTGTCATGAGCACTCTATCAACAAAACTCTCGAAGGAAGCATTTAATTTCATCGAGAGCGAAATGAATATCCGCCTAATATTATCGGGAATGCTAGCATTAAAGCCTTTATTACAACTGATTGCATATAAATTGTTTTTATACAAAATTTTACAAAATCCTAGAATATGTTTAGAGTCTGTACACTACGGAAAATACAATGTCAGCTGGCAGCCGACACAGAATGTGTTATCGTCGAGAGGGTTCACGAGCGAGGTTCACTGGTAACTCCCATAGCCTGAAGTTCCTCCTCCGTATAGGGCACCTCGAAGCCCTTCTGGCAGCTGGGAGTCACTTCTTTGTACAAATTGTGCAGCGTGGATCCTAGCATGCAGCGCGGTTGACCTACTTTGTAATTCAATTTGCAGAACTGCGGTATCGAGAGCCCAGAAGACAGCAACTCCTCTAGGAAAGGAATCATCGTCTTCTGCAACCAGGGGAGATTCCCTAGCTTCAATTTCGCCTCCGAGTACATTGTACAAGGAGGTGGATGAACTGCACTATATGGCAGATTAAGTATATTTATGTATGGCACATGATCAACGATCAATGAATTCTCTATATTTGCCCCAGAATTAATCAACTCCGGTAAACAAAGAATTTGTGCCAGACGTTTCAGGAAAATAGGTCCTCCTGGATTTTACGGATGCCGGTAAACGCTGAGATCACAACACTCTTGCCCGAAGGCCAGAGCGTCCGCTCCCACCTCCAGCATCTTCCACCTAATATTGCCTAGGCAGTGCTGTAGTTTGTCGAGTGGTTGATCTGACCAGAAGACCATCGTGATGTCCTGACTAAGACAGAACTGTAGAAATTCCTGAAGCCTAGGTCGGTCTCTGATAGTAGACCTCTGAGTGACACTCTTCCACTTGATAATTCCTGGCTCGTAGAATATTAATGTTCTCGGGACCTCGAGGAACAGAAACAATTTTTGAGGCGCTACTTGAGGAGCTAGCGCAATCGAAGTGTTGGGTACAGCTTCGACAGTCTGTTCATTCGACTCCCCAACGCACTCAGACATCATCCTGTCCTGATGCCCTGGTCATCCAGAACCAGAATTTGCAACGAGAAATGAAGTACATAACACATGAGATGCAATACAAGGACAAGAATCGAGCAGGAGTAACATGTATCGGCTGGCAGCCGACACATTCTACAAGTATCCTACTCTGCAGAGCTAGAGGCTAAAAATGACAAGTCCTGAAGAACATGCCGGAGCCATGCAGAACTATCTGTCTCATTATTATTGTGAGGACTACGCAAATTTCCCTAAAGATGTCTATCGCCTACGAACCTCCTGAGCGGGTTCTCATAGACGGTCCTCCGCGAACGAGAGACAGCATTTCGTTCCGGTAGTCCACGTCAGGCAAGTCCCCAATCGCCACGCCTTCGACATCCTTGTTATGCCAACTACGTTTCTTCTTGGAACGACCGGATCCACGAGAATCCACAGAAATCGTATTCCCGTCCAGGGGTGATTGTTTGCTCCTTCCTCTTCGCAGCTCACCTTGTGCAGGATCCTCATGTGTCGGCTGCCCGCTGACAGATACCTCAGAGCCAATCAGAGGCACACCAGCGGAACATGGATTCAATGACGGCTGAGCCTGAGGGCCAGTCGTGGTAAGATCCTGGGGACCGAATCCAGATCTAATGATCACCTCAAACTCCGGCGCAGCATGCAAGTCAACCACCATGGCTGCTTGGCTACTTTCTGGTTGGCCTGCGGACGGCCTCGGGTCAGGTGAGGTAGGACGTATCGGAGTAGGTCCCGCGGATTCATCATCGCGATGCCGGCGGATGAGTCCTTCGTGCTCTGATTTATCGCTTCCCAAATCACTGCATACAATCCTTGTGAAAGTAGTTGTTCCATGACCACCCTGGCATTCTCCTGCTGAACTTGGAGTGTGATCAGTCCCATGAATGACATCAAGTGGGGAAAGAGGCGATGGGTCTGCTTGATGCTGTGAACTAGCGGATGGATGTAGTGGTGATTTCGACGTCAATCCTCCAGCAGTCTCGGGTTCATGAACTGGGGTAGTGTCTACAGGAACCACCTGAGAAGGAGTTATTACGTTCATCCCCTTCACCTGGTCATGTGCCTTCCATACGCCAACTTTGTCACGAACGAATTCTAGAACAGGTCGGCCGTTCCTCTGTACAGCACCCGCAGAGCAATCAAGTAAGATACGTATCGGCTGGCAGCCAACATAATCAGCAAACAAACAAGGAAGTCATGTATCGGCTGGCAGCCGACAGAAGGAGCAGAAGAACAAGGAAGATTAGGTCTGGTTTAGGAAGTGCGTGACAGACTTACCAAAGCAATCTCCGTGACATTTCCACCTCCCCAAATGTTGATGACTGTGGCGTCCTTCAATTTCAGCGTGGGCTTCAACAGCTGCTCCAGAAGTCCGTGCCCAATACCGCATGATCCAGCGTTCCAATCGACTTCGCCATCGGCATCCTGGTGAAACCACTTGAGCGGTTTCTGTATACCCGTGAACCTTTTGAACAGTCGTCCCATGTCTGCTTGTGACTCGGGCTTGGGGTCCGTCAACGACAACGTGACCAATGCCTTTGCCTCCAGGTCGCTCTTAATGAAGCCAGCGTGAGGAGATGGTTGATAGTACACCGTGTGGAAGTACCACGACGATGCACTGGAATAACCTGCCAAGGCCACTGAGTCTCTCAATCGGAAGTTCCCTATGAAGAGCATGGGCAGCAAAATGTATGACTCCGATGTTGGTTCATCTAGGTCCTCATCATCCGCTAGAGCTTGTGCAATCGTTGCGATGTCGAGGAAGTCGTGCTTGTTCACAGTGATGTCTTCTCCACTCTCGGTGTACCTAAAGACGACCACAACCTTCCGTTCACCAATCGCAAGTCCATCCAGTCGCTGAATGCCACGGACGTACTCAGCAATGCTTGGGATTGTCTCCCCTATACAATATTTGTACATGATTCCCGACTGTACCTCCTGGACCGGAGTCACATCAGTCGTTGCGTACTCCATCAATGTCGTGAAGAATATCCCTGGAGCCAGGCCATCTGTAGATTTGTCCGTTGTTGGATTCATTGGGTTCGCATGCCCCATCAGCCAGGTGTTTCCGTCCGTAAATTTCTTTACGTCCTTCCACACGTTCCGGACGACTGCCGCAGAATATCCTTCTTTGTCTACAAGTTCTTTCCATGCTTCATCCGAGTAAGGGACCCATGCAGCATCCTTGCATGGGAGAGGATACTTCTTCCTGGTCCACATGATCTCGTTCATCACGACCCGATTGAGCTTCTTGTCACGGCACCAGTCGTATAATGTCTCCTTCCCTGAGGACCGGGCCTTTGCCGTGTTCTTGATGCTGACCCGTAGAGCTAGGATGTCATGTACCAGCTCGCAGAGATTGGAGTCTCGCAGTCCCAGTGTTGGCGTGAGATCGGTCTTTCGTGATGTGCGTGAGGGGTTTCCTATTCACGATGGAATTTGGAATACTCCCGTCATCGCCGATAAGCTCACCGTTCTTCCAGGCGTCGAATACCTTGGTCCACAACTTCCAGGTTTTCTCCTTGACGAAAATAAGAGGCAGTTTTGACGACACCTTCTCGTCCACGAAGTGTGCCATGACATTGACCTTTGCTACCTGGATGATTGTCAAATAAAGTGAATGAGATAAAGGGAATGTGGTATCGGCTGCCAACCGACATATAAGACGATATTGTGTTGATATCGGCTGGCAGCCCACACAATAGTAATATATGACATTACATAAGGAAATGGGTGAGTCGTCATGACAACTGAATTGTTAGAGAATTACCTCAAAATCCAGCAAAGGCTTGCCTCCACCCCGATGCGGTTCCGGACAGCCGGCTTTAACCCAAGCCGCCCTTCCCATCTCGGCACAGGATCGGAAGGTCTCCTTTGCGACCTTCTCCGCGATGTTCAAATTCAAGGCGTTCGAGACGCGTACTAGAGTTCTGAGGTCTCTACTGAATACGGGGATCACCTCAAACTCCAGCAGATCCTTCCTTGCGTCCGAGCCTTTTGGGTGTTGCTCGGTCAGTTCTCGACAAGCCGTCAAGGTACGCTGCTCCCCAATAATGTACCAATGCACATTTGGTGCCTTCCACCATGGCACTGATTCACCATTGACAACCACAATTTCCGTCCTTGGCGGACAACTGTCCATGACCGCGTCGAGTCCCTTATCAGTTGGTTAGGGAGCTCTCTTCAGAGGAATGCCATGAATCTCGGGCTTCTTCCTGATGGACCCGTACTCCTTGTACATAGTTTTCACCTGAAAAGGATGAAGACAGGATTGTTATTAAGGAGGAGCAAAGGTATCGGCTGGTAGCCGACAGATGAACTACGTGACGGAGAAAGGAGAGACATAGTGATGGCATAGAACTAAGATCAAATACCTGACCAAGGCGGTCCTTTGCAATCTTGCGATACTTCAACTCGTCAGGGGCTATGTGAAGCTTGTCCGCTAAAATGACACCCGAGAGTCGCTCCTTCTTGTATGGGAACGCGTGCGTCAACCCCGACTCTAGCGCCTGGTAGATGGCGGTCACCTCGTTCTCTTTGGTCTTCGTGGTGAGGTGATTTCCCCGAACTAGTGCCTCGTCCAGAGTAAGCTTCATGACCTTGTTGGGGTCGTCCTTGCCCTTACCCTTCCTCCTGGGTTTGCTTGGTAACCCAGCCTCAACTTCGATAGTGTCGTCCTCAGCTGCTGCCGGCTTGGAAGCCTTCTTTCTCCCCGCAGTGGCCTTCTTCTTGCCCTTCTGCTGGTCCCGGCGGATGAGCGAATTCTTCTCATCCACCTCTGCCTTCAGAATCTCCCACCCCTGAACGAGGTCAGTTGCATCGGATGGCGATGGTCCATCAAATGTCAATATGTCATGCCCATTGCCATTGACATGTCGCCACATGCTTCCTCCGTGCAGGTGTTGAATGGCAGCTCCACCGCGAAATAGTCCGCTGCTGCTTCCGGATCACGGATCGGATGAAGGCACATGAGGACATGCATGTTCTCACCCATGGCCATCAGTGACACGACATTGCCATGACCGGGCATCATGTTTCCCTTCAGCTTGAAGGAACACGCAATCTGCACATCACTGTCCGGGTGATCCCTCCAGCACAGTCCCCATTCCTAGATGGCTGAATTTGCTTTCCAAATAGCGCTTGGACGGTTTCCATCTGCCACTATTGGTGAATTCTCAATTGGATCTCTTAGAAGGCGACCCAGCAGTGTCGGTTTCCTGCACAGTTCTATTCCGGATTGTCAGCAAATAACATAGGTATCGGCTGCCAGCCGACTGAACTATTCAATTTATTTCAGAGTATGCAATGTGTGTTGGCTGGCAGCCGACACGGCCTTGTAACTTGATCACTGCGTTCACATCACATTGTGTCGGCTGCCAGCCGACACTAGGTTCATGTCGTCCCAGATACAGACGACACAAAATCAAACTGAATCACTACATAAAGCATATAATGAATAAGAATATGTATTGGCTGCCAGCCGACACAGTGAAATGAAAATTACCTGACAGTCTCCGGAGTCGATGATGCCATCGTTCCAGGTAACTCACTTATCGGCTGGGAACAAAAAACTATCGGCTGCTTATGGATTACAGGCTCCTCGGACGCCCCCGCTATTGGCCGCGCGTTCACTTGTATCGGCTGCTCACAGACTTCGCAAATGCAACGAATCACAAACTTATGGCGGCGTGTCGGCTGCGAGCCCTAAAAAGAAGAGGAAAGGGCCGCGGAGAGCCAAGAAGAAGAAGAAAGGGAGGAGGAGAGAGGGAGAGAGCGAGAGCAAGTGAATCAAGAAATAATGAAHTGAAATGAAAGTGCCCAGGGGAGTATACCCCCTCTCCCCACTGAAGTGATGGCTACTAGCCGAGAGGGGCACTCATGACCATTCATGATTCATCCGATTTGTTCATCCGTTACCTATTTTTCATCCACATCCAGTACTTTCCTTCCAGCCAAGGACATGGCAGTAATGGTCACTCATTGCAAGAAGTTGCGTACCTTTCGATTCTTGATCCTGTAACGTACGCTCAGGTCGTTATTGTAATCACAACGAATTCATCCTCCTACAAATTCAAATTTCAAGCGCCAACTTGCTTCTTTCCCCTCCTCACTAAGGTTCAATTCTTGGAGGTAGTTCATTCTTTTATTTTGGTTTGTTTCTTCCAGGCTCTCAGCCAGATAGTCTGGAATGCTTCTTGGCTACAGTGGAATGCAGTAGAATGCTGGGCGAGATGCAGGCAAATGCAGGCGAATGCAGGGATTTCATGAGAATGCAGAGATTGTAGGAATGCTCAGTAGCGCAGCAATTTTCAGTGGGATGCAGGGCATTGCAGTGAATGATTCGGATGCAGTGGGGTGGATTCCCTGACACAGAGCCCAGTAGTTCAGGGAGTATTTTGGGTAAGTGCAGGAAACGAATTGTCAGGGATTCATATCATTTAGCTCAGATGGAAGAGTCATATTACTAAAATTGCATTATCTGATTGAATTGTGGGTTCAGGAATGGATTCCTGTTTCGCATCAGTACGACATCGGGCCAGGAACTTGTCCGTACAGTCATTCTTGTCGGCCGGCTGCCGATAAGCAGCCTTCATGTCGGCTGCCAGCTGATACAGTCAGCCATACCGAGGGCAGCAAGAGAATTAGTTGGCGTTGCGCAGGAAGTTGAGGTACACTTCTCGGCTGATTTCCAAGATATCGGCTCCCAGCTGATAACTTATTCTGGGGACTCATCACATCAGTAGAGTCGTCAGAGCCCTCGGCGCCGTAGTCTTCGACATTATGGATGGGACTGCAAGCTATGATCTCAGTGAAATTGAGACGTTCACCAGAAATGGAAACTCGGGGAGATTGAAGTTGCGGAAGGGAGTTGCCGTCGCTCTAACCCTCGAAGGACTGTATTATGCCGGGCGGGCTGTCATCGAGGGACGGATGAAGGGGAACCCCCACCTTGTCTGAGTTCTTGTGCTTGATGTCCCACAAAACCTCGACATGGAAATTCCTTTTCCTGAGGGAGACTTGGTCTTCCTCCGCCATTGCTCGGGAAGGTCAATCTTTTGGGAGGCGAACAATCTTTCTCCACATGTTGATTCGGAAGGGTCTACCTCTGCTGGTGTCGACCGCCAGCCGATACATGTGAACACGGATAAGAAACCCGTATAGCAGTTCCTGTCACTCACTATCAATATGGAGGTCGCTCTCCTACTGATTGTTGAATCTGACCTTCTTTATGTGGGTTCCGGCGTAATTACTGAAGTCTCTCCAAAGGGTTATTGGGAAGGCTTCAGGGTTCCTCACAGCTTCTTCGTGGTGGTCAGGCTACTGATTGTCCTTGATGAATTCAAGGATCACGTTGCCTACTGCGAGATTCCAGATTACATCACTATGAACCAGTGTGTTGGGTACAAAATACTGTGGAGTGGTTACAAGGTCAGGCCTGTCGATGCTTCTAATGCGGAGGTACAGGTTGTCGGCTGCTAGCCGATAGGAACCTCACAAACTCATTTGAACCATCCACCTCAGGATGGTAATTTCGAAAGCGGTGGGAGCACCTCTGATGTCCTTCCGGAATTTGCACAGTTTGCACACCCAGATATTCCTGCCGCTGCATCAAATGAAGATGATCGACAAGATAGGCTGTACTCATCCGACAAGTCCGCTGATCGTCTGCCCAATGTCCATGGTTTCAGTAGCGACAATGATTCTGGATCTAGTCATACCGCGGATGACAACTTAGTCGATTTGAAGGCCTTTAATCAAACTGGAGGAAGTAATGACCGACGGGGCAGCTCAGATGGTGTTCAGTTGGGGCTACCTTTCCCTGACAGACCACTTTGAAAAAATCAATACTGCAAACTTCTGAATGACGACTTCTCTTTCTTTGGAAGGGCGATGATCCAAGTATGCCTTCCAAACGAGGCATGCGACGACGGCGTCCTCAGAGACTCAGACGTCGGAGTGATGTTTGTCTCTGACAATGACGCACTGCAATTGACAACTATGCGTTGGAGGTTGACCCATGCAAGATTAGAGGGGGGAAGGCTAGTTTCTGAAATTGTCACGCTCTGCTCGGAGGCGGCGGAGGTGAATGGTTCTGACGACGACGGAATGCAAGGAGTACCCAAGAATCCATACCATTCGGTCCGTCAAAGGGTTCTTCCCAAGGATTCTGAGACAGTGTCCAAACTGCAGAAGAAGACATCGGAGCTTGACATTTGCAAGGTCAGCTCCCAAAAATGCTGCAAGCTCAGATGCTGCCAGACGTTTCCTTGGGAACACACAAGAAGTCTACGACGAAAATTCTATGCCTAGAACTTCGAGTCCAGGAGGGAATCGGCGTATGCCGTCCAGAGTCAGCTTCATCCAGGTTTGGTTCCAGGAAAGAAATTCATCACTCTGGCAAATGTCGATGTCTACGAGAATGCCTGGTACTTCATTTACGGGGTCTCCAGGTCAGCCTATCATGTATACAAGGCTGCGGCCATTGGAGGAACCGTTAGCGGGTCGCACGGGAATGCGAGGACTCGACGACCACGTCCGCAAATCGTTCAAGCTCAGGCAACTCTCACAACAATTATTAACGACAATGCCGATCAGATGCCAAACGAATTCAGACTAGTGGGAAACAAACGCGTGGACAATCTTAAGGTAGTCCCCTCAACAATGAACTGGGATCACATGCATCAGCAAGTCAATCATGTGCGTATCCGATGCCTTCCTTCTTCTATTGCAGTACGCTTTTATTTCTGTCGGCTGCCAGCCGACAATGCTCAAACCACATGCACTAAGGGTCCAGTAGAATTCCGATTCCTTGCACGTGTGCGGTAGTCCTATTTCGGTGGGTTTATCCATGCATGTGAGGTCTGTCGGCTAGCAGCCGATATAGGTTGTCGCCGATCACCTTGTCTCATATACCTGGATGTGTGCTCCAGGTCAATGGAATCTATAACATGTTGCCAGTTTCCCAGTCTGCCATTAGCCGACTTCGGAAGGCTCATTTTAAGAACGTCGAGGTCAAGCCTGTGGGAAGTAACTTCTCCAAATGTACAGAGTGTGACTTCTTTGTAGAGTTCATTGCAAAGTATCCGAGAGGGTGTGACGAGTGGCAGGCGCTAGTGGATGACAGAGAGAGACATCTCAATTACCAACGCGCATGTAGAAATGTATATGGTGGATGGACTGCGCAGTCTGCGCAGAACCCGTCGGAGTTCCTCTGCATCATTCACGACAAGATGGACACCACGAAGACCGCTATTCCCAGGATGAAGAGAATCACAAAGGCAACTGCAGGGCTCGGCCAAATTCCAATCTCATGTATTGGCATGCTCACACATGGACATGGAGATGGCGCGTATGCGCATTACTCCACATCACTGTGGCCAGGGGATTCCAATTTTACCATATCGTCGTTGTGTAGAGTTTTCCGTGCTCTTGAGCTGCCACCTGTTCGAGAGTCAAAAATTTTGTTCTCAACTCCACCCATGAATAGCTTCTTCGAGGCACTGCTTCATGGAAAATCAAGATGCAACTCATCAATTCCTACGGCCTTGGACAAAGTCACAAACACTCTAGCGCCTAGACGGCCAGATGTTCTCCTTCCAAGGAAACTCTTCTTGCAACTAGACAACTCAGCGAAGGACAATAAAAATAGGTTTCTCATGGCCTTCTACTCATTGCTCACAGCCAGGCGCATCTTCAAAGAGGTCACTGTTGGATTTCTCATTGTCGGACATACGCACGAGGACATTGACGCACACTTCAGTTATCTGTCTAAATTGATCAAAAGAAAAAACACTTACATTCTTGCAGACCTAATGAAGGCGTTCATGGATTCACAGAAGACTGTCGCCTTCATCTTAGAGTTCTTTCAGGAGGTGGCGGACTTCAAATCATACCTTAGGGGATTTCATCATGATGGTGTCAACAAGATTGTGGGACTCGGGGATAAACACCTCTTCAAGTTCTACGTGGAGGAGTCTGGAGATGATCGAGGTTGGCCAGTCATGAGGTACAAGAAAAGGACAACGGATTCTTCATGGCTTCCTCCGGGGCCACTTGTCAAAATGTGGATAGTGGACGAGGATGGGGGACCGAAAATTCCGCAGGGTGACCCGGTACCTGTTCCGTTTAAGGCCCTCTGGGGATGCACCGACGTAAACCCCAGGAAGCAAAACGCAGACAAGGAAGTGATCAGGGCTAGAGAATGCAATGAGAAGCAGACGTTCATCAAGAATGGAATTGCAAAGTACATCGAGTTGTGGAAGTCGGGTATGGCCAGAAACAAAAGATATGCCGTGAAAATGGCTGGATGTGTCGCATACTGGGAACGAATTCATTCGGAGATTTGTTCGCCCCTACCCGCGACACCCACTTCGCTTCAAGAAGGATTTTGGCTGATGTCTGATTGGAAAAGAGATCACGCTTCTACATTTCCTGAGGAAGGACAGGATCCAAACAATCCAGTGGACACCACTCCCGAGGATGACCCAGAACCCACTCCATTTTGCGAGCCTGCGAAGGACAGACCAAAGTTGAGCTTCAATCCGTTCAGAGATGTTCTACTAGGAGGCTTTGTTCTCTGTCGACCATGTCACAATAATTACCTCCCTGTTTGGCTTGGCCAGGTATTGGAGTGTGTGAACATGACTCAGGGACCATCCTATGGCACTTTCAAAGTCGAGTGGTGGACTCCAATGAAAGCTAAGAGGGAGAGTAAAGCGGTCGTCGCAAGGGAGTGCTGGACTAGACGATGGCATAAGGAACTACGGCTTCCGCAAATTGTTCATGTGCGCATCGTTCTGTACTCCCACAAGATGCCCTCGCATGCAAAGAAGGGGCCTCCGACGTCTCATCTTATTCCGGAGTCCTCAATCATTGCTGCAATTGCGAATCTGGAGGCCGCGGGGTCAAATGAGGACAGAGATGCTGACGACGAAGACGAAGACTGACGCATTCAGTTTGCTGTGTTCTATCGGCTGCCAGCCGATATATCGCTACTTGTTCAGTGAATTGGAAGGTAGGTGGATTTGTCGGCTGCCAGCCGATATGACGGACTGTGCTGCATGTTCATGGCAACGCACCTTAAATGGATCATCTTTTTTCGCTGGACCCTACCGTCATGTTCTATCATTTTCACGTCCTGGTTGACGTCAGCCGTAGTTTCTAATTCTAGGTTAGTATAGTCTGATGATTCGACTTACCATTACTAATGGCGATCCACATACACTTTGTATAACTGCGTGACGACCATTTGTAACCGTCATTTGTAGTCCGATTATGACATCTAGTTTTCTGACAAATGCATATGGAAATGGATATGTACTGGCTTCTTATTTAATATAATGATGCTCCACTACGTCTGTTTTTAAATCCGTCTCGATTCTATGCACTCTAGATTGAGTCTTATTGTCGGCTGCCAGCCGATACACCTAGCCACTACGACCACTGCTATATTAGCTCTTACAGTGGCTGAATTGTCATAGTCTCACGTATGCTTCTCATTCGCTCGAATGAAATCGGTTATGTGCGCTCTTGTGCTTTGTTTTCTGAGGCTTTTCTGCGAGGGATTTCTCAAATGCTTCTATTTACTGAGATCTCGGAATTATCAGTTTGCCTTCATTGATGGTCAATGCATTGCTCTCATTTCACTTCGCGCGATTATTTCGACGATCTCATCGGCTGTCAGCTGATACGTCTTCTGTGCGTTTCTATTTCGCGATTGGTAAGTCACGCGAGATTTTTCTGCGGGACTTGTTTTAGGGATTGGTTTCTGCTTGTGTATCACGGTTATAGGCATCTCTTCTGTTTTATTTTGGTACACTTTGCACCAAAATTATATTTCTACTTCTGGATTCTATTAACATCCAATGGAATGTCCTTCTTCAATCCACTTTTTCAGACATTTAGTTTAAATAGACAATGTGTAGGTGGCCAGCCGACACCTTTCTTTGATTTCTATCACTTATTTCTCTATTATTACGTGATTTTGGACGTTCATTTTGTCCATAAATGGTGTAATTGTCCATAATTAGTTAAATATGGGTTATCTAGAGCTGAAATTTTTGTGGTCTATTTCTTAACTAGGAATGCATGATTCCATCAAAGGAAATTTTCAAAAACATTATTTTATGTCCTCTACATTCATGCAAAGAGGTCTCCCTTGTGCGCACAGTTTTGAACATTGAAAATAGTTTGAATATCATTMTTTTGGTACAATATCTTCACCAAGAAGTCTTTCCAAATGGACAATTTTTAGTTTCTTTGAAATTTGTTTTTCCTATTTTTGACAAATTAAAATGTCAAAAAGCCAATTTTCATGAAATTTTGCACTTTTCTAATTTCCCTACTTAGAGGATTTTTCTACATTTTTCCTTCCTAGTGTATCTTCTTTTTAAAGCCTTAAAGGTGTATACATTAAACATATTTTTTTTAAATTGTTTTTCTAATTATACAGTACTCCCCAAAAAATTATGAGTATTGTGGAAAACGCTACAAAAACCGGGCGGTCTTTCTTGCAATCACCCTTAAGAATGTTTCAAAATTGCTTTTATGAAAGTGTAACCAACCTATGTTCATATTTGAATATTAGAATCCAAAATTGCAAACCTCTATGTATTCTTCTTAGAAGGCTTGGTACTTTAGGGCTTAGGCACCTAGTTTATTTTGTTGGTACTCCATGGCTTGTTAAATACATTAACCCCTAAAGGACCAACTATCCAACTATCCGTATGCAAGGAATCTTAGGTAGGTTACTATAAAGTCACTTTTAGTCGGATGTTCATGAAATTTGGACACAAAGTGTAACTATGTACCCACTTCCCAAAAATCTAGTTTTTTTCCAATCAAATGCGTGATTCAAAAGTTATGCTACCCTAAACTCTGTGGGCACCTAGAGGAGCTTTGGGCAAGTGCAAAACTCTTCGGCTCTTCCTATGATTGTGAAATTTGGTGGGTATATAGCTTACAAGGTACTAGATGCAAATGTCAAAAAAAATAACCATGTGTAGTGTAAAAATCTCATCTTAGAAGGAGTTAAAGTTTCTAGGTCTTGTTGGGCAACGTTGAAAAAACCTTTTTGGCCTAACTTCAAATTTTATAATCTTTCAATCCATGTGGTCAAAATTTCTGGAATTTTTTCCACACATTCCCGTAGAAGTCTACTAGTCTAGTCCAAATGTATATGGTTAAATCTTGAGAAAAACTTTTTTTTATCATTTTTTTTTGTTGCCCTAAAAATGACAATTTTTGATCATTTCTGCCCAAAATATGCGTGGGTCCTTAAGGGGTTAAAAACTTTTCAACCAACTTTTCATTGTGCCTATTATCCTAAAACAACATAAAATTTCATAATTACTTTTCAACACCAATTCGGAAACCAGAAATTTTCCAAAGTATGGAGGTTTCTTGCAAAAACTTTTCAACACCCGCCAACTAAGTAACGTTCCCAGAGTCTTCGTTGACTGAGAAGACCGATCGGACCGTGGTGGATGGTTCCTGATGCATCGGAGCCGGGGTACCGCACTCGTACGTGCCGCGAGGAGTCAAGCCTCATTACTCTCTAGCTGTCTCTCTCCATTCGTGATCCACACCCACATTAGTTAGCTGCATTCCAAGTTCCGTTGAATGTCATCCTTTTCTCGCTTGCTAGCTTGCGAGCTGCACCGTGGGAGCAATCGAAGTGCAAGGGACCGTGACTGTAAGCATCTGGTTCAAGCTTGTTGACTGTCGACCTAACTTGCTGTAGCTAGCTCCGATCCGACGAGGCGTGGCTTGCAGCTTGAATGCACGACATTGGTTGTGTTCTTGAATTGACAAATTCTATGGTGTGCGTGTTTGCTTTTTCGACGAGCTAAGCGTGGCTTGCAGCTTAATTGCAGGAAGTTGGCTATGTTCTTGAGTTGACAAAACTTATATGGTTTGCATATTTGCTTTTTCGGTAGAGGTGCTTGATTCGATCATTCTATCTGTTGGATTAATTGCCGCATTCCGACATTTCTCTGGTCAGATTGTGATTACCCTTGATGGCAATCGAACAGTTCATTCTGGCCGAAAAAGAGACAAGCGATCTCATGAATCCGACTGTTGTAATTAAGACTTCATGGCTGTAAACACGCCAGGCCGCTAAGCCTCTTTTGCTTTTTTGGGGTGCAGGAAACGAGATGGCTGTGGGGACGAACTCCCAGAACACCGGGCGGAGCAAAAATAATTGCCGAGTACTTTCCTGCCGATGACATCAGTTCTCTTTTGTGTTCGTGCGTGTGGATGACGATGCATATAGTTTAATGAGAGGATCCCTCGATGCTGCTCGTGGTCTCTAGCTGCTAAGTAACAGAGAAATTAAGGAACCATGGCTCTTGGTTAATGGCCTGCGCGCGGTCTCCACACATTTGCTAACCTGCGTCATTTGCTTTTTTCTGCAGAGCCATCCCGATGGCGTCCGCTGCCCATTCTGCGGTTCCTCCGACACCAAATTCAAGTTCCTCAACAACAAAAAAGTAGACCAGCCTCGGTACCAATGCTCGAACTGCAAAAAGTACTGGACGCAAGGAGGAAGAATCCGTGGGGTATATACGGTAAGTCGGTTCTCAAGTCCATCGATTCCGAGTATTTGAAATTCGTACTTGTTGCTGACATATATATCATTACTAGCTCGATCATCGAAGACAGTCGGTGCATGCAGACGATTCGAAATTCTTCTAAAGGCTCATGCTTTTGTGTCTGTTTCGTGTGGGGAGTTTCAGGGAACGGAAGGAGTGCGAAATCCCGTGGCAGCAGATACCACATCGCAGCCGTCAGCCTCTGCTACCACATCGGATCCGTCATGGGAGCCGTCAGTCTCTACTGTGAACACGGAGACTCCAACGGTAAGTACTTTTAAGCCTGGTTTCTCTACAAATTAAATGTACTTGCTGAACACTGTCTGTTGCTTAATTTTTAGGGAACTGGAACGGTGTGCATGTGCTTGTAAAATATTCTTGCTGAATCAAGTTAGCACTGTGCTCAGAGCTTAGGAGATGGGGAATCCTGAGGAACATGTTGAATCTTAATTAATTAACTTAGAACCCCTAATCRTGACGAATTTATTTTTCTGATGTTAACTCACCATCGTCTATCTGCTGGAGTCCAATTGAATCTGAGACATGGATTCATCATCCCAGATGGACTGAGTTTATCTTTGGACCCTTGTTTGTAGAATAAATAATCTGCCCAATTCCTATCAACTCCAAGGTCAGAGTCCAGGTTGGCAGGTTTTGATCCCAACATGCTCTCTGTGAATTAGGGTTTCTGGCATCTTCACCTGGCTTTTCAGTAGTTCATTACATACAACAATTGTAAAAGTTTGGATTTAGGGATTAGGATTGACATGGCATCTCAATAATCTTCCAGAATTGAATAACCTTGGAACTGAAAAGTCGCATTATGTCATGTGACGTACTTTGGCTTGCCGGGATAGCTGGGAAAAGATTCAAGTACATTCATACCCGTCAGAGAACGGATGTGCACGAACTTGAAGTATGATGAACTAACTCTTCCAATCCGAGAACTTGTGAATTGATCAAATCGTGCAGGAAACAGTTCCTCAATCCTGATCAATTGGATACTTAAACTGTGAAAGTTTTCTGTAGTTCCCACAATGCAAGGAAGTTGTTTCAGATCTCCCGTCGATCAGAGAATGGAAGTGCACTAACTTGAAGTATGATGAACTAACTCTTTCCATCCAAGAACTTGTGAATTGATCAAACCTTGCAGGAAACAGTTCCTGAATTGTGGTCGATTGATACTTTAGTTCCCATTCAAGAAGCTTGTTTCAGATCTCCCGTCCGAGAATGGATGTGCCAATGAAGTATTGTGAACTCTTTCAATGTGAGAAATTGTGAATGAATCAAATCTTACAGGAAACAGTTCCTAAATCCTGATTGACACTGAAAGTATGAAAGCTTTCTTTAGTTCCGACCAATGATTCAAGAAAGTTGTTTCAGATCTCCCCGGCGTTAACTACGAGCAATTGCAACATTTCCTTGTGTTGATTAGATTATGTGCATTTTCACTCACCGGCCACTACCTTCAATTTGAAAATTAGGTCTTATAAAGACTATTATCTTGTGAATTGATCAAACCTTGCAGGTAATAGTTCCTGAATCCTGATCAATTGATACTATAAACTCTGAAAGCTTTCTTTAGTTCCCACAATTCAAGAATGTTATTTCAAATCTCCCGTCAGAGAAGGACGCGCCAATGAAGTATGATGAACTAGCTCTTTCAATCTGAGAAATTGTGAATGAATCAAATCTTATAGGAAACAGTTCCTGAATCCTGATTGATATTGAAAGACTGAAACCTTTCTTTAGTTCCCATGATTCAAGAAAGTCGTTTCATATCTCCCCYGCGTGAGCAATTGCAACATTTCCTTGTGTTGATTAGACTATGTGCATTTTCAATTTGAAAATTAGGTCTTATATATGACTATTATCATTACATATGATAATTTCGTTCCATTGTTTGCACTTTGCAGGCCTCTGAAGGACCGTCCTTGGGAGGAGTCGACGCAAGTGCATCGGATTCTCTTTGGAATGCTTTGGTGGTTTGAATTGGGCTTGTTCGTTGTAATCTTGTGCTCTAATTCGTCTGTCTGCTCATTGAAATTGGTTGCCGGATCCCCAAATTCAGTTTTCTGCATAATCATGTGCTAGCTCGTTGCAAGACGACAGAGTCATCTTAAAAAAAACTTGTGTCAGAGGCCTGAAGTTGTCGTCCCAGCTCCGGGTCCTCTAATTCGGGAGGAGGATCGGTGAGCATTCTTTTCGTGTTGCAATCTGTTTTCAATGTAAAGGAGCTTGAGCAGGCTTTGACGCTTTGTAGTTTGTATCGTGTTTCACTTTTCTTTTTACCTAAGAACTTACAACAGGATTGAGGCGCGACGCTGTGCTTTGGGCGTACTTTAGCTGGGAAAATTTGTTGTCAATGATTTGTGCAGACTCTAATTGCAAACCGATCGTTGCTTGTGTGCTCTTTTAGTTTTTAATGAATGTGACCATCCAAAGCCTCCAGCAAAGTTCAGTTCCACCTCAGGACTACGCAATTGCGTCGAGCTTTAATGATATTACAACATATTAGTAGCCACTACTGCTTAGTCAACTTGCTTTTTGTTTAGGCCAGACGGAATCTTCATACCCGTGATTAGATCATGATTGCACAATCGTGTTAACATTCCATAGTCCTTGTTGAATCAATTTCCGGCCACAAGCAGGAGCATTTACTGAGCGAAAGGATGGCCGGAAACAAAAGGACGAGGCTCCCGTCGCAGCCGAATTCCAGTCCGCAACGATCCTTCCGGCCTTGGCGCCAGGTGCGTACTTGGTTCTGTTGATTGTGATTGTTTGTTTGTCGAGCTTTGCTCCTCGACGTCTAGAAACGCCTAAGACTTTGAAAGAAATATGGATTAAGCATTTTTTTAATCCATAAGCGTAATTCATATAATTATATACCCTAGGGCGAGATTTATTGAGCGGAGGAAGATGATCTCTGGTTCCCAGATTGCCAATCTCGGTTTCGAGTGCTGCCTTTTTAGAAATTCGTGACAATGCCAGGTCTATGCGTCGCTTCGTCGCTTGTCAGGGAGTTTCCAAGTGCAAAAGAATGCACAGAACTTTAGGACATGTACTGTAAGGATAATTTCCGTGTGATCAGATGCTCGTTGTGGACAAGTTAGTCCGCACTCCGCAACACGGACTGATATATTAAGTGACTGGTCGGTTGCTCATCATCTCTGAAATTGTTTCACTGCTTGTATAAGAAATCCCTAATGAAACATCCAGTAAGACACTAAACAAATTTACATATCACATTTTCTCATGTAAGCTACTAAACATGGTCAAATGGATGTAATTAACTATAGGAACTTACAGTTGCAACTTTGCTATGGTCCGTCTTGAATCAGATGCTATATGAATTTAGGTTGTATATATGAATGGCTTACAATCCCAATAATTTTCCAACTGGTTCTGAGTGATTGTGAAGAAATCATATAATTAGCTTCCAACGACAGAACAGTACCATGTGGTTGTTAGTTTATTGCATTAACATATGGATTGTGATGCAACTCAGTGAGTTTCTGGACAGTAAACACTTTCACAAGAGGATGCTCTGAATCCTCTGATGTACTTAGTTGACCAATGACTGATCATGTTACAAAAATTTCCCTGCTAATAATCAGAATCGTTTTATATCCAAATTAATCTGACGATGACGACTAAGTTGCTACATGTTTAAGTTTACTAAACCTGATTTGTTTTGTCATGGGAACTTCAGATTGATCCAATTCCGCAGTCACAGACGCCTCCACCTCCACCCTCACCAGCAAACACCATTGCAACTTCCACGGAGGTATTTGCATACCAGCCAACCCCAGCGGCGTCTGCGGTGAGTAGTCTTGAGGACAACAACGACTCACCCGAGTACCCGCCCGGGTACCCGCCACCGTATCCAGAATGGCGGCCGACGGACAAACTCCCCTGGGGGGTTCTCAACCTCGGGCTCAAGCTTTTGGGCAAGGTAGATACATACTCGTACTTGACTCTGTTGTACCTCCGATTTTCCCTGCTTGAAGCTTTATATTCCCCTCACTAGTGTAGAATAATCTTGGAAGTTTATGTGGCACAAAGAGATTATACCTACTCGAATATTATTAACTATGGAAACTGACGGTAGTAAACGATGTCAAGGACTGCGTTTCAACCGGGACCTAAGAAGCTTGTGGGTTTAGGGTTTATGAATGGCTTAGAATACCAAGATCTCTACAGCCTTGTGTGCAGGAGTAGAATCATTTTTACTAGACTTAGCTTCTACGATGAAACTCAATGCCTGGATTGAAAATACGCTTGCGAGGGTTTCAAGCCCTTGTTTCTAGTCCTGCAATTTCAACCTTGAACAAATTGAATTGGTTTGTGAAGACTGATTTCCAGCCGACAAGTATGTGAGTACGTGAAAGAACACTTGTCCAATTTAATCAAGAATGTCGCTCAAGTAGTCCTGACCCTTCGTCTTCTACAACGGAAAGATTCCTTTGAACATGTCTCAACAACGCCAGTCATTTACTAGTTCACTAGTTACTTCATACAACATAGCTATATGGTTCATGATCACAGACTTGAGATATTGGAAACTAAGCACTAAGCCACTAACACAGGCCATATGTAGTATTGATGTAGTATTGACTCAGTTGATCACTGGCCATATCTTGGATGCGGCACATTAATTCGATCTAGCTACTTGTAATTCTCATGATCAATGTCAAGATGACGACGAAGCTACTGCATGTTGTATGTTTCAGTTCATCACACTGATCAATTTGTCTTCTTACTGTGGAACTTCAGTTACATGGAATTCCCAAGTGGCAGATGCCTCCACCTCCACCTCCACCAACTGCTGCAACGTCCATTGGCTTAGTTGCAGACCAGCCGATCCCGGATGCGTCTGCGGTGAACGGCCCGCAAGACATCGACAATCCGCCCCAGACACCGACATCAACAGGACCGAACACTCCCGTGCATCGTCGTCATAGAAACGGCACCGCCCTCGATCCAAATAGCGTCGGGATCGACTTGTCTGAAAACACGGGTCTCTGGGAGTCCAACTTGTGGTTCCCAGGCGTTCACATGCCGGGCCGCTCCAAGAGAGGCTTGCAGATCTTCCTGGGCCGCTATCTCACCAAACAGGAAGCCCAAGATGTACATGACAGGGCAGCCCTCAAACTCCTTGAGACCAAAGGAGTGGTACCCAGACTCAACTTTCAAGCGTCTCGCCAAGCCAAGTTCATGGAAGACTACAAGGATTGGAACCTCCGGGACTTTGTGTGGCATTTCCGTCGACATGCTTCCCGTTTCACCACAGGCAGAAGCTCCATGAAGGGAGTCGTTAAAAGGACCAAGCAGCTCCGAGATTTGTTCGAAGCTAAGATTGCCCACACGCACTCCCATAGAGGGAAGGTGATGTACAGTTTGGGGATGTTTGAGAGCGAGGAAGAAGCGGGAAGGGCTTACGATCGAGCATTGCTGTTCCTTCACCACGAGGAAACGGAAGAGCAGAAGCTCAATGTGATCACGAATTTCCGTCCCAGCAGCTACTCGGAATCTGAAATTCTGCTGGCTGGGAAAGCCAACAACATACGTAAGGATTCCGATCCTTCGAGGAGTGCTACCCACCCTTGAGTAATCGATTCATGGAGCTGCTTCAGCGAGGATTGCAAGCATTTCAATTCAGTTCAGGTCTAAGAGGTACAGTACATGGATCGAGTACTTATGGGACAATCATACTCGATTTCTTGCGTGAATTCAAGAGTCTCATTGGAGAGAATCAAACTAATTTTGCATCATGCATAGCTTGTTTGTAGTAGCGGCAGGTTTAGTGTCTTGGCATTCTACTAGTTTTGATTAGTGTGGTGGTCATTGACTGCTAGTATGGTACCATTCCAGAGAGTAGTTAATGACAATTTAATTAAGTTCGAGGTTCCTACAGGGCCGGCTAGAAGGGTCGCTTTGCCTCCCATTGAAGGATTCATTGAATGGGAGCCGACTCTGCCTGCCTTGTCTGGCTCAGATTGTCATTTGGTTTTGTTTTCGTTATGTTCGAATGTGCTCTTGCAGGCCGGATTCAGCTTGACCGGCCTGTCCATGTTTGAGGAGCAGCTTCTTTTTCCGTAATTAAACGTTTCACTTCCTGAAAGGAGCAACTGAGCAAGGTCTTTTTTCTGTGAAAAAAAAGACCCAAAACTGCCATTTCTTGAGCAAAGAGTAAAAAAAAACTTGGAATTTTTTTTTTATTGCACATCTAACTATAGGATCTTACACCCAACTTGTCTAGTATGAGGATATGTGAAAAAAAATTCAAAATTTTTGGACCCATAGATTGCAAGATATGTGAAGAAAGCAAGTTTTGCAACACATTGCTGAACAAGATTATTTGACTTTGAACCTTCTTAACTTTGAGTTTTTGGACTAGAGAGTTTTGAGCTTTAAATCTTTGTGCTGGAAAATTGTGTTGAGAATCTAGGGAAAAAATGAAATTAAAAGAAAACTTAATTTATATTCTTTCAAAACTTGTTAAGTAATAACTAATAAGTAGTAGGTACAAGATCGAAGGAAAATCTAAATTATTAATATCTCTAAGGTGGAATCAAAATRCACTAATCCCAATAGCGAGATTGTTCTAGAATTCAAACTAAACTTTGTGGAAGTATTATTTGCTTGAAATTGTAAAAATTGCATTCAAAAATGAATCCTACAAGGTCAGTTATTTTTTCAAGAAGATGCTCCAATTGCCCAAAAAACAAGATTGTCCATAATTTTCTCTTAACAAATCCAAATGTAATGAATCAATGCTTTCCATGTAGACAAAAACATAAACTATGAGAAAAAAAAATTTCAACTTCAAATTTTTAAAATTTATTTTGCTGGACCCTCCCCCTCTCTGGCTCCCCTATGTTGCTTTGTTTAGGGCATAACTTTTATTGTAAATATATATAGTCCTATATTTGTGTTGGTGTATTACAATTTTTGTGGTGTGAATTGTACCAATTTAATAAGATTTTCCATTTTCATTCTTTTTCTTTCRTGCCATTTTGATAAAATACCACCATTTACCAAAAATTGTAGCAATGTAGCCTTTCTAGAAGGTGAAGTTTTATTTGTTAAAGTTAGGTTTTAGAAAGYCGAACATGTATGTCCTATAAGTTGTGCATTTCAGACATTTTAGTCAATATCTTGAGAAATGGGTTATTATTCATCATTTGTAAGAATAACCTATGAAATTTGTACTCATCTTGGAAAAAAAATGTATACCAATGGGTGGTAGTAAATGAAGCAGTAACTAATTTGGTATAGCTTTTACAAAAAATTGAGAATTGTTATTTATTAATTTGAATGTTTTGTGAACATTATCTTAGTGCAAGGTAATTTTGGATATGTTAGACACCACCATGATTTTTAAAAATTGGCAAAATACTGAAAATAGACATATACATATATACATATACATATATATATATATCTAATCATTAGTGAATATGGAAGTAGGAAAATGAATTCCACCATTATTAATGTATTCCGTACTATAAAAGGAACATAAAAGTGYTTTCCAGTATGGATAAACACACGCACCTATCAATACATGTAAGGAAGCTCTTAGTTGCAAAGTATCCCCAAATGTRTTTACTCAGATATTTGCGTAAGATTATTGCCCTTACACTTAGCATCAAATCAAACAAATGTAACATCATAATAAGGTRATCTAGTCTTACAACCTACATAACTCATCATTTCAAGTAAAACAAATTCCAAGCAACATGTCATTCATTCCTAGATAGGAATCACATTTAGAATACCTSACATGCAGTCATCAATATTACATGTAGACAAATTAGTGACATCAACCACTTTAAAGAATTGACAAATTTGATGTTAGGCATGATTTGTTACCACTCCTAGTATGTAAGTTCTTTTTTGAAGTTTGCATATTTTTGCTTATATCTTTCAAAATAYACATTATTTACCTTAAATTCATTGTACAAAAAGTTTTTACAGTCAAGAATTGATTTGGGTGAATGARAAGTTCTCTAGTCAAGTAAGTCCTTCAGTTGGGACCTCTCTGTTTATTGTCCAGATTTTGAACGTCAAAGCGTTAAGGGGTTACAGACTATCCTCTCAAAAGAGACCACCGCATTCTAAGACACAAAATTATAGACTACTTGAGAATCTGGAAACCTTGACAAGAGCAAGAAAGTTTAGAAAACATGTAATAAAACTCCAAGAATTTACATACAACAGCATTACCGGGGATAAAACCACCGTGTATTTTATGTGTGGCAGTTTATTTAGACCCAGTTCAGACTCGGTAATGGTTGACACACCATCCGCATTGCCTAGAAATTCTAGGTTACGTTGCCTGGAGTCCCTGGCAGCATTGCCACAACCTACTCATACATCTCTAGCACCTAAACTGCACATGTTTATCAGAGATCCCATGTCTGTTCCTGCCCAGATGAGGGAAGAWTAGAAGACAGGGTCAGCAAAAGCCCACTCCACCAGTGGCACAAGCTTGGTCAACATTGTGTTGACACTTACTCAAGAGTAAATGGCAGCAACTCATGGTTATCAGCTTTGAGCACATCAGGTGATGAAAACTAAGCGATGTCTTTGCAATCCAGCGGTGGTTGCAATCCAGCATATCGTTTTCACGTATAGAGAACCAATCTCCCTCCTTGTCGGTCTGCACAACAGCGCTCAGAAATCAGAAGTTCAGTTAGCGGCACTCGTCTGCAGCCCTAGGGGACAGTATTTCAACAGTTAAGAAGTCCAAAAGTGGACTAATGCAAGCACTCAAGCTATTGCGGGTAGACAAAGATCTATTCAACTCCAATGAAAATTTACCATGAAAATTGAGGTGGTCATGCCGGGAGAAAGAACTRACTGGAGGAATGAGAGACTCTAATACCTTTTCTATCCTGTGTTTTGGATACCAGCAGCAATACCCTTCATTGTGAGAATCAGAGTATCCTCAAGTCCTGGAGGAAATTCAGTTGTCGGATTCAACTCAACCAACTCCGCGGCACGCTTGGGCGATTTAGGCACTTCACCGGAGTGCCCATTTTGAAGGGCACAGAATTGAGAGCTCGAATCGCGCATTTTCTTAAGCACTAAGGCTTGCTGAACATTGAGAGCAGTAAGATAGGGCTCTCGAAGCCGCAGACGTTGCTTCAGGGTGGGGTTGCCTTGTAGAATGTCCTCATGGCCTGCAACCTGCAGAATTTAAAGTTCGTTTTTGGTAGGATCAGGCTCTTGATTGTCCAAAAACTAGTGAACTTGGGCATCTTCCATCACTCTGGAAAATGAGTATTATATCCATAAGAGTGCAAAGAAATTAGGGCATGCGTAACCATTTCATCACATGAAATAGTTTTACAAGGTAGCAAACTACTATCCACAGTTCTTTTAACATATGCATAAGAAGTCATACCCTCAGGAGATATTCTCTCGTCTCGTTATACTTGCGCCTCAGATCGTCTCCAAGTGGCTTCAACTCGTCCGATACAAGCAAGTTATCATATAGAGCAGCGATGCGAGGATCACCCTTTGCAAACACCATCTCCACTAAATCGATGGTTACACGGAAAAAAGGCCACTGATTATACATCCGGCGGAGGATGGCAATGTTTCTCGGGTCAGTCTGCAATACTTCTTTCAGAGCAGATCCAAGGCCTAGCCAAACAGGAAGATGGAAACGCGTCTGCGTCCAAGCAAAAATCCAAGGGATAGCTCGAAGTGACTCGATGCCTCCAGATGGTTTGCGTTTGGATGGACGACTTCCAATGTTCATGCGCCCATACTCCAGCTCTGGTGTAGCCTGTTCAACAAAAGAAGTATCCAATCAGTAAGAGAACTAAATTTCCTGATACTTTCAATAAGAGAACTAAATTTCCTGGCAGACACATACACAATAATAACAATGAGCTATAGTAAATTAAAATTAGTCAGAAACCGGTAATAGAAACTGCTGAGTGTTTCAAGAGAGAAAGAAAAAGTTTCAGCTAAGAAGGGTCACAAAACCGAAGACAAAATATCTTGTGTACTTACCGCACGGAAATATTCCACAAACTTCGGGTTCTGAAAAACAAAGCTGCGGTACTCTTTAGTGGATATCACGGCCATTTTGTCCATGATCTCTCTCCATTCGGGTTTTGGGGCGATCGGAGGGTGCATTCCATGCTCCAGGGTAGCAGCTGTAAAACGCTGCAAAGTCCTGAAGCAAAGATGCTCTTCTCCAAAGGACTGCTCAATAACCTCTCCTTGGACTGTCACTCTCAATGAACCATTAATTGTGTCTGGAGGCTGRGACAAAATAGCAAGATGTGTTGGACCTCCGCCTCTACCCACGGTGCCTCCCCGACCATGAAACATAGTCAGACGGACTCCATACTGCTTGGCAACTTTCACCAAGTCCTCCTGTGCCTTAAACATTTGCCAAGCTGCTGACAGGCGCCCTGCGTCTTTTCCCGAGTCCGAGTACCCTATCATGACCTGAGAACGGTAATCAGACAAACGAAATGAGTATTTGAAATGGATGTGCTTATTATCAGTGATCCATTATAATCACACGGTTAAAAATATAAAAAGACTCTACGAAAGATTCAGTTCTTCCAACAGGAAATCTCAGAGAAGGTAATATTCAAAGACTAGAACATACCTCTTGCTTCCCATTTATGCGGTTCAGATACCAGTCAATCGAAAAAAGGCGTGAAAGGGCCGCCGGGGCAGCTTCTAAATCAGCCAGCTTCTCAAACAACGGCACCACACGCAGCGGCTTCGGAACATGACATTCTCGTTGCAAAAGCTCCACTACTAGGACATCTGATGGCGCTGTTGCCATAGAAATGACATAAGCTCCGAAGCAATCTGATGGAAGCTCAGCAATTACTTTGAAGGTGTCCAAAACATCCTTAATTTCCTCAGTCATTGGTAGGTCGGCTCCAAAAAGAGGACGCTTCCCGCGGAGTTCAACGAGGAGCCATTCCTGTACGAATATTTGGAAAGCATAAATCTCAAAACACTAAATATGAAATGATCGTGGAAAAAATGTCTAATACATGTTCCACCCCTCCACCGTACAGTCATGGCATTTGTTCCTAGTCTACAAAACACATCCTTGCGAAAGAATATACCTGACGTTGCTCTTCGGACCAATTGCGATAGGAACCAATGCCAAGGAAAGTGGTGATAGCATCCATAACATCGGTGTGACGATCAGACTCTTGCCGAATGTCCAGCTTCACCAAGCTCAACCCAAAGCATGACACTTGACGCATGAAGTCCAAAAGACTACCATCTGCAATGGGCTTGTCTCCAGTCTCACAAAGCGACCTGTGGCACAACTCTAGCGGCTCCAATATCTGTGATAAAGCGTCAGAAAATCCTGTTAGAGTATAGTGACCATAAAGGATCCGAATAGCAACACAATTAGGCTTGCACTCTGAAGCCTCAATACAGTTTTTGAAAAAGAAGCCTCTTGCGAGTCACTTCTAGCCAATCATGAATTGGTTATTTCGTCACTAAGGGAAATGCGAACTTGTCTTGGCCGGTTAGGTGCATTAYGAGACATATGAATGACACAATTCACACATAAATACCCGCTACCCAATTTRAGCACATCTAGGATCTGCAATAACCAAATTCTGAGTGCAGATTTGACCTAATAAGAAGCAGGCTATAAATAAAGTRAATACCTGTGAAGCATCAGTGAAGGTATCTTCAACGGCAATATCGCTCTTGCCAGTGGCCAACATCTGCCGCATACGTTCACGTGAATTGTATAGTTTGTCACGCATGTCACCCAACAACACTCTAAAAGGTTCATTGGGTGGAATGTGCTTCCAGAATTCTGATTCAGATCGAACACAAAACCTCAGTCAGTATGGAATGTGAGTGATAATATGTAGCAGAAATCCATCCAAAAGATCACCCACCCACCAGAAGGAAGGTATCAAGAACCCTTGTCATTCAATCACTTATGAGAATAGCGTTTAGGTAAGCGAGTACCGATGTAATGTTTTGCCTCCTTCCGTTGCAGAGACTCAATTTTCATGACCCTTTCTCTCAGCTCATCACTGCACCGCCACATTGACAGCTGCAAAACGAATATTAAAGTCAATTTCACAAGCTCACTCTTTTCAGAAACCTACAAGTGTGGTTTGCGAAAAATATTTCCAACATTGAAGTCTGCTAGACCCGTTTCTGTTTCTTTCAATAAAGACTAACTTCTTTGGAAATGACAACGATGAGTTGAGCAAGAATTTACGCACCTCAAACATCAGATCTTCAATTTGTGTAAAATAAAGGTTGGCTGCCATCAGTCTAGCCAATAAGCAGACATCTCTCGTAACCTCTGGCGTCACACGTGGATTACCTGGTACAAARCAATAAAATTTCAAAAGTGAGTAAATCGTCAACCTGCCAGAGGCACCTTTAGTGCACACTAAAACAGTGGATCAACTTAAACAAAMTGCAGGACCAGACTAACTCTCTGGACACACTACTCAATCTTGTGGCTTTATGTTCATATTCTGAACTCTTGGCTCAAGTTACCAAACAAMRACGAGGTCACACATTAGCACTTGCTAGCACCGATGGAAACAATTTGTAAAAATCAACACGACAGTTTCATAGGCTAATTCTAAAAAATTTGGCCACTTGAAAACGTCGAGTCACCACCCTCCTCAGCGATTTACACAAAATGCCGTCGTTACTCTTGTTTACTTCTATGCTGTGGATATGATATGATCAAGTGCAAGGATCTGCACACTTCTGCTACTCATACCTTGACCTTTTAAGTAGTATTCTTTAGCGTAACTAGATCACTCAATCATGACTGGCCGGCGTTCGAGACATCACTGACCAAAGGTAAATGGGAAAACTTATCCTCGATGTAGTATCAACGATATGGTCAGACTACATGTGTCGCTTCTCCTTCCTACATCATAGATATAGGAATAGATTGTAAAACAATACAAAACAGAAGCCGCTGTCTCAAAGCTGAGTATAACACATGCTAATAGCGCAGAGGAGARTATTCGGATCAGCTGAGGATTACCGTCGCGATCTCCACCCATCCAAGAAGAAAATTGGATAAGAGTAACATCGTGAGGTAGACGCTCCTTGACACCAATTCCCTTCAATGCCGTGTCAACACGACGTAAGAACTTGGGAAGACCGTTCCATATGGTTTCATGGAAGTAACTCATGCCCGCACGCATCTCATCCTGGGGTGTAGGTTGTGATCGCCGAATCTCATCAGTACGGAAGGCAGCTTGAATCTGTCAAAAACAGTAATGATGATAAGTAACCGAATCGGTCATTTACCATCAATCAGATCAAATGAGGAGAAATCGGTTGATTTACAGATCGGTACAGGTCGATTAGAGCCTCATACCTACAGACAAGGTTTTCAGAACCGTCAAAACTCAAACAAATTAACGCACCTCTC
Source organism: Pleurozium schreberi (assembly GCA_006891605.1). Lineage (NCBI taxonomy): Eukaryota > Viridiplantae > Streptophyta > Bryopsida > Hypnales > Hylocomiaceae > Pleurozium > Pleurozium schreberi. The sequence continues at coordinate 24,748 of VACF01000983.1, read as the reverse complement.
GCTGAAGACTTTCATCCAGCTCCTTCTTCTCGTCGGCTAATATATCTTTCTGGTACATCTCTGATAGACAGCTTCGAATTCTGTCAAATTCACCAACCCAGTCAAGGTTAAAGCAATGATGAAGACACTACAAGAATTCTGTGAAAAAGTTAAGGAAATGAGATAAAGTTCGGCCGCCTGTATGCCAATAATTAATGACAGTGGSCCAGCGGGTATACTAACAACTCTCATTTAGGAATACAAGATCCTTCAGAAGAACGAGAGATCCTGCAGYTGGATATCGCCCGAATTATCCTTTCAGAATCGCATATCAGCATATCCTTCAGGAGATACCAAAACATGCTTGCACCAAAAGTAAGCTCACGACAAGCATCTGTGCCAAAAAATGAAGTTTTGAGGACAGATAATGTCGCGTACCGAGAATGCTTCTGGAGGAGGGACCGACGGACAGATTGAGTGGGATGCGCTGTCAAGACCAAGTCCACAGTCTGGTCCTTCAATGCTTCATAAATCTCCTGAGGAGTTTTCTTCATTTGCTTCACCAGACGCTGGAATGTTTCGTCCATATCCGACTCCGTCAAGGCGCTGTTCTCATCTCCAATGTCACCTTTCTTTGCATTTGACACACGCCGTCTGTAAGCTATTTGGACCTCCTCAGCCAAATTTCCAAGATTAAGCATGTGCGAGAATGAACTAGCCACCACAATATTATCACCGGGATCTAGTTTATTGAACTGATCAACGAGCTGCTGAAGCTTAGCCACGTCACCACGACCATCGTTCTTGGAGTAAAGGCCGGCCAACTCATACAAATTTTGGACCTGTGAAAAGCAGAAGCGCAAGTTAAAACAAGGAAATCACGCTCTGCGATTCATCAATCCAACAAGGATAATACAACAGGAGTTCTCGCGTACCAAAGCCAAGAATAAGGCGTTGTTAACTCAACTGCATTCCCTCCCCTTCAACCATAGCCACTTCCAGCCTAGGACGATAGATCTCCAAGAGCTAACGCCTCAGAACATAGTATTCTTTGCACAGTAAACTCTACACGACTAGTACCACTCAAACAAACAAACGCCTGAACGTCCTAAGACGTCCGTAACAGATCTACAAGTGCATTCAAGTCACGATCCGCCGGCGCAATTAAGAATCGTCTCAAGACTCAATCGAGCACATAAATGCGCCTGCTCAATCGCTACGGACTCCCTCCACTATTTCAACCAATAAAACAATTGCTTTACAGACCAAGCATTSATAATCCCCCGCAATTACCTTATCCTTGAGTTCGATGCCGTGAAGCTCCTCGAGCACATCGAGAAACCGATCCAGCAGCAGCGCATCGTATTCGATCAGCTTATCGTCCTCAGAAACTCGTTTCGGCACAAGCAGACGCATCTGGGCGTCAATAGACGCCATCTTTTGTAACATCATCTTGAAAAGCCTCACAAACCGTGCCGCCTTTCAAACTACCAAAATCTCCGACCACTTCCGCCCTCTCARACTTTTCCTCTCAACTCCTCCGCACCTTCGCTTCTAATTCTCACCTCCTCCACACCTCCTCTTTATACCTGCACACCCTCTCGAACAAACCGCATCAAAACCAAAAGAAATCAGAAAGAAACAAATCCTTCACACAAACCAGACAGCCGCCCTCACACCAGAACGGACAAACACCTCCCCCCGACGTTGACAAATTCCGATGCGCTTCTAGAATAAACTTTCTCCTCCCCGCATTGGTACCAAATCAAAGAAGCAACCCGCGAGCTCTCTCCGAAATTGAGAGAATATAAGAGAAAAGCCGTTAATATTGAAAACAGCAACAACAACTCCAATAAAAAAGAAAAATTCTCAAAAGAGCCTTACAACAAGCAGCAACAAGAAAAACAGAGGACTCCTTCCCCTSAACGTGACCTCGTTAGCAAAAAGGGCCGGCGGACGTCAGTTTAGTTAACAGAGTGACGAGTTCAGTCCACACAGCGCGAGAGCATTCTCTCCACTCAATCCGCCGTGCACTCCAAGTGGCGGGCCAAGGCGGAGGTCGACCAACGAATTAACTGAAGCTACTCTCGAGTCCAAACCCTCACAACAATCCTCCTAAGCTTTACTGTTTCTTCTCGCAACTCTCGAGACTCCGTCCGTCTCGCAATTCGCACTGTGTCTAACTTACCGGAGATTACTGATGTCCGACCACAGATCAGCAGCAGCAGCAGTTGTCCCACAACATTCAAACCTCTCTCCACCTCCTTCCTTGCATCACGCTGCCCTCGAGAATCGCACGAGAGAATATTCCTTCGCGTCTTCTGGATACTTCACCCGTGGCGCAGCAGGGGCGCTCCCCTCTTTATCTATTTTATATACTCAGAAAATCTCGCACAATAAGTTAAGTTAGTTGGTTGCCGTTGTGGTTGCAAGCACCTTATAAGCCTTAATTGAACAAAGATTCTTGTAYAGAATTCCAATTTATATAAGTTAAGCAGAGAGTTCCAGGTGGTGTTGCTATTTTGGCTTRCGTCTGTAGTAGTTTGCTCTGATATTTGAGAAATAAGTACAGTTTATCAGTATTAAAGTGTATGTCTTAATAGTAGATTAGAAGTAACTCAATTGCCTATTTACGAGTTGGATTGTTGAATTGGCGTTCTCTTAGCCCTTATAGGACGCCATGGAAATCATCCATTTTGATACCGTGGGAATCACTGGTATAAAATAATTCAAAAGTACTCATTAGAAGTCAAAGTAACGTAGAAGATCTCCGTTTTTTATGCAAAACTCCAAAGATGACTAGTTGCACTCTTGTCCTACATAGATTGATTCTTTGTCATCCATCGGATGCAAAACATCCGCCTCAGCCTTTAAAAGCGCGTTGTCATTATTTGGTTGGATGGCCGATTATGGGACATTCAAGTATCTTCTATTGGAAGGAATGCAAATCCAAGACCTCCATCCTCCGGTTTGTGTTTTATACAAAAACATACTTGGAGGACCTGGAGGGGCAACTAGGCCCAAGCTTTTCAAGTAAAAAACATAATTCTTCCGCTTTTAGGAACAGATCTTAGAAGAAAAAACAATAGCATCACACTATTTAGAGCAGGCCTCTTATCAAATCCAGGGAGTCACCTTAATCCAAGGAGCCCTATTCTGGACCACGGTTGTTGCAATGGAAAGTTGCAAGTAGTTTTGGAGATCCATTGGACCCTCGGGCCCCCTCCAGGTGTTGGCCCTCCAAAGGGCTAATAGCAACAAGCTTTAAATATTAAGCGCTCCAACATCCATATTCTAGATGATGAACAGAGGGCTTGTAGGCTTTGTATAGTCCAACTAACTTCTCATTCATCCAATACTTGAAACTTAAAAAGACAATCTTTCTTAATGAGCAATTTAATGGAATTGCGATAAATAATATTTTTGTACAAAGATATAAACATAAATATATAAAAATTTAAAACAATATTGAGGTGTTGAAGGATTAAACTTTCAAGTGAAAATTTTGTGTCCAACGGATGACAAGAGAATCTTTATGTATAAGACAGGAAGTGCAATTATTTATCCTTGGAAATTTGTGTGAAAAGGGAAGGCCTTTTACAATTCTTTGACTTCCAATGAGTGTTTTTGGATTTCTTTTTAATCTAATGATTTTCACGATATCAAAATAGATGATTTCCACAATCATAGGTCCATCTTTTAAGAGTTAACATTACCTTTTATTTTTAAATTAGCTTATATTTGGAAGGTTGAGTAAGTTAATCCTTCACTACAATTTATAATTTTATTTTACATTTACTTTATTTTTAGTTGTGTATATGAAGGAAGTAAAAAAGTAAACATCAATTGAGGTCTACCTAGTTGTTGTTGTTTTGGAATCATGGGGCCAAATACACCATTTCAAGATAATTCTCTATTTTTGGTACTCAACAAAAGTATTTAGTCTTGGCATGTTTAATTTATTTCATTTCCTTAAAATATCTGAATAAAACTGTCAAATTTGAAAGAAAGTGCATAAATACAAATAAAAAATAAAAATTCTTAAAAGATGATAAATACATAAATACATTGCTTCACTATAATCTTAGTGATCACCATCTTGTCACTTTCTTAAAAAAAAATGAAAAAAAAAATGTTTAGACTTTGCAAAAGGATTTTTTATGGATCATATTTTATAAATATTGTTTGAAAGTCACTGTTGTATTATTATTCTAAATTACATTTTATAAAGCATTTTTGAAATGTAGACCAAATACTAGTCCTTAAAGCTTTTCTATGCACGCAATTTTTTATGCAATTTTTACACCACTGCTTTTTCACACAATATTGATCAAGTATACCAAAGTTTAAAAAAAACTCTACTTTTGGTTAATTTATTAATCAGAGTTTATGATTTTAAATAACAATTGATTGAAATTGTCAAGTTTGAATTGCATATTTATGTTGGCAACATTTATAAGCACATCTTTTGTTTTAAAAAATCTTAAAATAAATTTCAAAATTCATGGTATAGACAAATTACTCAATTAGCATTGCATGACTAAATTTTGTGCAATCAATTTCTATATATTGGAACTCTATTTGTTTACGTCAAACATGCTTTGTACATGCACTATATACAATGATCATATTATATTATAATAATAATAGTAATAATAATAATAATAATAATAATAATAATAATAATATATCCTTTAAATCAGGTTGTTTGTTTGTTTGTTTGTTTTGTTTGTTACGTTGAGATCTCCCAGACYGTGCGTGCGYTGGTGGCGTGCTTGGTATCGTCGGAAAGCTCTCGGCAAAGAGGGGTGCACGGGCTTGGTTTCRTGRCRTTTCAATCTATAGGGTGAATTTCAAAGYTATTGAATTTCAAAGTKTTTATGGATMAAAAAATTAGAAAAAATACTTTTACTTTGATTTTACCTGTGGCAACGGCACAATGCAACCTTYAAATMAGGTTGTTTATTTGTTTGTTTTGTTTGATTTGTTTGTTTTGTTTGTTACATTGAGATCTCCCGGACCGTACGTCCYCCRGTGGCGTGCTTGGTATCGTCGGAARGCCTTYGSCGAGGAGGGATGCACGRGCTTGGTTTTTTGGYGTTAYGACCTATGGGGTGAAAGTTATWGAAGTTTGAAGTTTTTATGATTCCAAAAATTTGRAAAKTACTTTTGCTTTTGTTTTGCCCRTACCAACGGCACATGGYACACTAGAATAATATGATAATATATATAAAACTATTCAAAAATATACATATGCAATATAACTATGTGTATGTCAAATATACAATATAGAATATAAATATTTGTACACCAATATTTAGATATGTATTTGGCCTAGTGTTGTAGAATGACATATTGTAAGCTTGAAAATGCTTGTACWCCATGGAATGTTGGGTTGGAATGAGAGTTTTTGTTCACTTAAAAGAAACCATAGTAGTTATGCATTTTTGTCATTTTAATAGCATTTGGGGCATGAGAAAATCAAAATACAATGTAAGAGAGCAAATTAGGAAGAAAATTGTATTCAAGTCAAATCACACTCAAAGGTACCAAAAAAGAGGTCATACCCATTGAAATATGCAATGTGACATCTTTTTAGTTTTACTTTTTTTTTAAACTACTCTATTAATTTTAGGTATTTTGGTCCTTTTTTTTTAGAACTTTAAGTCATGTTAAGACTAGTATTTTTGTATTCATAAAAACACTAAATATTTTTTATTAAAGTTCCAATTGAAGTTTGGATGTCAGCCTGTCAGGCTTTTCAATGGTAGAAAAGGAGTCAAATTTCTAATGAATAATAATGTGATTGAATTCCAAAAATTCACATGTATATATAATAATACAATATAGTAGAAAAGGACTATTTTTCTACAATTTGAATGTTTGTCTATTTTCTATAATATTCAGAAGTAAAAAGATGTGAATGTTCTTTTCAATATAAAAAACAATCCCAATGATAATTGTGTTAGAACAAAAAATGTGTTCATTATTCACATCAAGGGCCCTATGTAATTTGTTTTTGGAATTGAATGTTAAAGTTCTTAAAGAAATAATTTTGACACTCTTTTTGGCAATTTTTTTAACACTTTTCTAATTTTTTTCAACACTTTTTCCAACACTATTTTCAAATCTCTTTTCAACCTTTTTCCAGCAATCTTTCCAACWATAGGTATTTTGACAATTTTTGGCACCATATTCTATAGGTTAGTGTCAAAATGTTCTTTATTTTACAATATCTCATTTCCAACACTTTAGTATCAAAGATAGTGTCAAAAAAAAGGTAAAAAAAATATCAAAAAGGTAACACGACAACAACACCCTCTTTGGATAGTGAACCATTTTCCCTTGCAATGTCTACCTAAGATGTCCCTCCTAAAATAGGCCATTGACCATAAACTACCATCTTTCCCYTATGCACATCTCCAAAATCAATTATGTATCTAAGTATGTGGAAAACCAACATAGAACCAAACTCTATTCCATGACTTATGCTTACAATATTGTATCCATGTGTCCCATTCCTTAACATTGAAGCCAAGGGTGTCTCACTGTAGAAATCATGAATTCTAATACCGTGAGAATCATTGGATTAAAAAATTTCAAAAGTAAGTATTGGAAGTCAAAGTACAATAGAAGATCTCCCCTTTTGACACAAAACTCCAAAAATAAATAGTTTCACTTCTGTCCTCAAACAAAAAAAGATGGTCTCTCTTTCATTCATTGACCAAAAAATGGCTTCGGTATTGTTTAACCCCTAAAGTCCCATTGTTCCCTGGGGGACAAAATGGATTTTAGGCACGTTCCTATGGTCTCAATATATGTCTTAATTCTCTAAATTTTTGCGAAAAGATAGGAAAACACATTAGCTTTCCAAAAATATAATTTTAATTTCAATTGGAGTTTGGGAGCGAAAATTATGGCACAAAGAGCCCTTTTCTTTAGTTCAGCGGGCATAAATTAACTTTGAAGAAAACTTCAAATAATAATTTTTTCAAATTTTTTTCAAATAATTTGTACTTTTTCCTATAGGGGAAGCTTTTAATCATTCCATTTGGATGCGTTTATGCAAAAGTTATGGACAATTTTAGATATAGGGCAATTAGAGCATTGATCTTCTTCAAAAAATAATTTGTAGGATTCATTTCTGACCTCAATTTTCACAATTTTTCAAAAAAAAGCTTCACAAGGTTGAGATCACTTGCTACAACAATCTCATTGTTAAGATTAGTCTATTTCAATTCCATCTTAGAGGTATTAACAATTAAGATTTTTCTTCAATCTTGAACCTACTTCTACTGAACAATTTTTTAATGAGTGAAAATCAAGTGTATTTTTGTTGAATTTTTTTTCTAAGATTCTCAACTCAGTTTTTTATCATATAAAAAAAGAAATTCAAAATCAATAGAGAAAAAATCATAAGTTATGAAGGTTCAAACCCCCAAAATGTAGTTGAGCGAGTTGCAAAAAAACTTGTTTCTTTCACTTTGAATGCAAAAATCTTGCAATCTACACTACCAAAGTTTGTGAAATTTCTTCCACACATTTTTATGCAAGTCTAGTACAAGATCCTACGGTTAGATATGCCTAAAAAACATTTTAAATTATTTTTGGCTCTTTGCTTTAGAAATGGCAGTTTTGAGTGTTTTTTGATGGAAAAAAAGAACTTGGGACTTGGGACTATATTAGGAGTTAGGGTTAATGCGGTGGGAAGTTGGAACTTCCTTTCACTTGCCACCAAAAAAAACTCAAAAATTTGACCAGTCTATTAACAGTAACAGAAAGTGGGACCAGTCTATTAACAGTATCAAAAACTGGGACCAGTCTATTAATAGTAACAAACAGTGGGATACCCACCTTTACCTTATCTCTGAGGTTTCTCAATCCTCTGTCTGTCTGCAACCTATCTGAAAGCTAAGCTATCCATTCCTTATTAATTTAGTTAATATTAATAATTAGTATCAATGGAGTAGGTTTCTTCAGATGGACAGATATTTTGCAACAACAAAGTCTACAACGTCTCATCGTCCAATCAGCAAACTCCCCAAAGTGAAATATACTCAATTGGTCGGAAGTTTTGGAATCTAATCTACCTAGCTTGTGGGGAAGTCTACGGTAGTAACAAGAGTAATAAGAGTAATAACAGTATTTCACTTCTTCTGGACACTGGTATGGAAGAAGCCAAAAGTGAGGATTTGGAGACGGCTGGTTTCAAATCCGGGAAACACTGAGCTGCCAGTCTCCTATACAAATAAGGTACTGTAGGAGGTCCATAAAGCACCCGTCTAAGAGCTGAAACTTAGTTTGGGGATGTCAAACTGAGTTTTGGGGAGGTGAAACTTCTTGAAATATTTTTCAGTAAATTTTTCTTGAAACATAAGAGGAATTGGCATCTAACCCAATTCGTTTCGTAGTTTTTGAAGCTTTGTGGAATTAGTTATGAATTTTTGAAGTTGGAAATAGGTTTATTGTAGTGGGCTCTAAAAGCGTCCACCTCCTCAAATGTAGACTACTTGTACATTGGAAAGTGCAAAATGTACCTCTGGAGCATGTTCCATTTTAGAACATGTTCCATTTGGGGACCTCCTACCTTATCCTCCATTATAYTGAGGAATAGTCCTAGTTATGACGCCTACCACTACTTATAAGATAGTACAGAGTAAGATATATCTTCCGTAATAATTACACAATTTCTCCATGGTTATCCAATGCTAACCCTTGAGTGTACCAACACCTCAAATCTAGCCTCCCAAAGATTGAAAGATTGCCTTGTTTGAGTATTATAATCTTTTCAACAATACAGTCAAACTATTTGTCCATTTTCCTTACGCCTCTCGGCTTGTCTCCATTACCAATCAATATAGTTCTAGATATAGTAAGTTTTAATGAGTCTCATTTTGGGTGACAGTTTGATTGAAATGAGTTTAGAAGGGTATAGATTTTGGTAAAAACATGTATTAGGCGCTCGAGGGTTAACATAGTGAAGGGCCTCCCTCCTCACACGTCACACGTCAKGCGATGTAAGAGGAGACCTTCAAACATGACCTTCAAACATGMGGACCTCCAAGGTGGTTTGAGAAATGGTCAAACATGCCTTAATATAATTGAAAAAAATTATTTTCATCTAATTTTTGGGAGAGCTCTTTGCATATGAATGCATCTCATGGTTATGATAGAAAGCCCTCATTGAAGAACTACAAAACTTTCTAGAAAAGAGATGCTCAATCCATGTGACACAAAAGATGCCTTTCTAGTGTATTTAGCAATGCCTACCTCCTTTGCTCTTGAATTGAATATTTAACCTTTAAAATAATCATTTTTGAATTTGACCAAAATCAATGAAACAAATGTTATCAAGTTTACTTTCTATTCCAATTCGAGATCTTATAAAATCCCCAAAATTGTTTATTCTGTATCCACTTGAACTTTGGACCTATTACCATGTTTTATTAAGTTTTTGATTATAAAATGACACAAAAATTTGGCTTACACCATGATGTTCTAAAACATAATATACACCAATCGAGGAATCTTCAAATTTTTGGAGCTTATTTTACATTTGATATGAATTTTCTTCTTCATTTCCTCAAAAATTCATAATAATTTCAAGGCATATAGACGACATCTGATTTAATCTCTGAAAAATTAAAATTAAATAAAAATCCCATTCATTTTGAATAGCAAAATGAAGCATCCAAGACAGAGGACTTTGATGTTTGACCACACTATCATACGCTCTGTGGCACTTCAAAGCTACCCCTTAAACAACGTCAAGGCCATTTTCTAATCGATGAATGAGAAAGCATCTTGCTGTGTAGGACAAATGTACAACTATTCATCCTCATAATTCTATTTGAAAGGAAAGATCTTCTTCAATACTATGATTTTCAATGCTTATTTTTGAAATTTTTTAAGCCAATGATTCTCACAGTATCAGAATTCATGATTTCCATGGTAACCTGCCCGACATTTAAGGGTTAAAGTAATGATGAGTTAGTTGATTCAACCTTATTAGTAAGCTACACATGTCTCAAGGCTCAACTAAGGTGTGGATACCCCCAAACTATGTGCCACTTTTGCTAGCTAGCTAATTGTGCCAGCTAGATTATTAGATAGATCAAATTTTCATATTTTTTTTTTGTTGGAAAGTGAAAAGAGGTTCTAGTGCAACATTTGGATCCCTTATGCCAAAGTTACGAAGTAGGGGACACGTTTTGGGGGTATATGTTCTAAAAATTGTTTCATCAACATACATACATATTGATTTTTTGGAGAGATGCTGTTGGATTTTTTTTTTGGCTATTTTTGGGGTGTACACACCTTAGTTAACTTTGTTTGTTCCCCAAAAGACAACTCATCTGCATGGGAGCATAATGYTATCAATCAATGTATGATAAACCAACAACTGCCGGCAGTGAGATCTTCAGAATTTCAAAGATTCTGTTTCAACTTCAAATTACAAAGATTTCGGAAAAGGAAGCCAGTTCAGGTGCTCCTCCTAACAGTCTGCTATACAATATTAATATTTGAACCTTGTTTAATTTGAGTTAGCTTGTATTGGGCACTTGAAAACCGAGCCACTCTTATAGTATAGGGACTGCTTGTTCTTCCTTGAAAACAACACCGAGATAAAGTTTTGGAGCGTTTTTGGTGAAAGCATAGTCAAAGATCTCTAGGGGTTATAAATGCTGAAACGCAGAATTTTGCGTTATGAAGGGAGAACTCAACAAGATCCGGCCCACACTTTCATGTTGAATAAAACACAGTTTCTTGTCAAGTACAACGCAATTTTGACAAGTTCAACGCAGTTTTTGACAAGTTAATCGTAGTTTTTGTCTAGTGAATTGATTTACACAGTACCAATAAAGACAATTTTCACAGTGAACAACTCATCCATCCATCTAGAATTAATGGACCACCCCCAAGACAAGCTCAACTACTAGTTGGATGGCCTATGAAAGTAGCGTATGGACAAGAAACCACCGAGAAGCAAACACCACAAAATGTACCATTTAAAAAACACACATATGATGAGAATCATTTTTTTTTTCCATGCCACTCAACCACAAAAGTCTCGGAGACGTCGGACCACCTTGTGTACGATTTGTATGGTACAACGTAAACTATGAATGGTGTCATTCTTTGCCTACGGACAGAGAGTAGTACGACACACTGACATGCCCTCTTGCAAAGTGGAACCAACGTGTCTAAACTTAAAAGCTTTACCACTTGCAAGGAGCAACTGCATTCATGCTTTTAACTTCAACGTGTCCGCTCGGGCAAACATGCATACGTGATTGGCCATCCATTTGCCATGACACTGCCAGCTTTTTCAAACTGTTTAATAGCTGCGTGTGGAGAAAGCAAATACTCTGACTTTCTATACATATTTATATTTTTTGGGGAAGGTTGTATGGCATATCCCTTGTCTAGGATATGTTGTTATGCCAGTGCTTGCAGATTCCTTTCCAATTGGTAGATTAAAAGAATTCAAATATAAAAGTCTTTGGAATTCGTATCATGGGTGCACTCACTATCAGTCAAAATGGACTGATAACCACTTGGGGGTGGGATCCCTTTTTTTTCTCTTTCCATTTATCACCGTTCATTTCAAAGGAAATAAAAAAAAATGGATTGATAACTTTACGGGCTCTCCGTCACTGGCAAGTGTCCCGTTGGTACCTTACCAACAGTCGTGAGTCAAGGCACAGAGGGATGCATACACRGGCAATGGGCAGCCCGTGTCTAGGAAATTGCCCCACTGYAGACACGCCAAGCAAAAAATAATGACCGGCCACTTCAAAAAGTAAAGAAGGAACGSGCAAATAGTGATCCTTGGGCGTGGCTCACTAAGAGCAGTTCCCTCCCCAAACCGAAGCGCCAAGTGCTGGTTTGGCGTGCATGTGGGGGAGGCTGGGAAGGTGGTACTCCACAATGTCTGCGTCACTGGCCGCGCTACTTGGGGTTTGCACACGCCTTGAGGATTTGGCATACCACCTTGTGAATCTAAAGTGCATTGTCAAGGCAAGCTCAGTCTCCGTTTTCCTTTTTATAATGTTGGATAACGTTGAATGAGGTCATTTTAATGTTCACATGATGTCACAAGGAGGAGTCAAACTCATGGCGCGCCCTCGCAAGCCACATCATTTGCTAGTGTCTTCTTCAAATTTAAGTGTGGCTGAGCATTATTTTGAGCTTGGCACCCTTCTTGTAGGTCAAGAATTTAGTTCGGGCTCTCCCACCTGGTGTGTTTGGGTGTTTGGGTGTTTGGGCGTCCCGCCGTGCGGATGCTCTAAGCAATTTAACCCCTAAAGGACCATTGTCCCTTAAGGGAACAAATGGAATTTCGGGCAGGTATCTACGGTCTCAATTTTTGTCTTGTTTTTTTGAAAAAAAATTTCAAGATAGAAAAATTGATCATCTTTTTGGGAATATGATTTTTTTTTCAATTGGTGCCCGGGAACAAAAGTTATGCCCAAATAAGCTCAAAACAGCAGAGAGGGGGCAATAAAAAAAAGTTTAAAGATTTTAATTTTAATTTTTTAAAATTTTTTTCCTCATAGATTATATTTTTGCCTACATAAAAGGATTTGATTGGTTCCATTTGGATTTGTTATGAGAAATTTACAGACAATCTTGTTTTTCAAAATAAGCATCTTTTTGTAAAATAAGTTGTAAGATTCGTTTTTGAATGCAATTTTTACAATTTTTCAAAAACAAAATTTTAACATGGTTTATTTTTATTGCTAGAACAATCTCACCATTTGGATTAGTGCATTTTAATTCCATCTTGAAGATATTAATAATTTAAAATTTTCTTCTATCTTGTACCTACCTCTACTTAACAATTTTTTAAAGACTAACATTTATGCTTTTTTAATTTTTTTAATTTTTTCTTAGACTCTCAACTCAATTCTCCACAATGAAGATTTAAAGCTCAAAACTTTGTAGTGCAAAAAATTAAAGTTAAAAAGGTTCAAAATCAAATAATATAGTCCCGCAATGTGCTAAAACAATTGTTTTTTTCACTTTAAAGGCAAGTATCTTGCAATTTGTGCGATCAAAATTTCTGAAATTCTTACCACATATTCTCATACTAGTTAGGTATAAAATCCTACGGTTAAATATGCAAAAAAAACAATTTTCAAATTTTTTTACTCTTTGCTATGAAAATGGCAGTTTTTGAGTGCTTTTTTGCAAAAAAAAAAGGCCTTGGTCTTTTAGGGGTTAAAAGTCTTTTGACCTCACTTTTATCAAAGTTTCTCTTCAAAAGTGAAGTAGAATTATTCTCAATACAATAAAATAATAGCATGGAGTGGATATTTGACCACTTGGYGCGTCTACCCGTGGGGCCATGCTTCTYCAAGGAAAATGTCTCCTTGGAAAAGGGACACCAAACAACAAATGTTCCTTGTTTGGCGCCCCTCTTCCTTGATGTGGGGATGCTCTAATATGTTCCAAATACAAGAACCAAGACAACRTTGTAACAACCTAGCAAGGCTCTTTCTTRGGTAAATAGCAATATTAATTTATTGATTAGTCGGACCCCACATCCCTAGTCCAACCAACCATACCCTAARTAAACTATGTTGGGAATTATGAATGCGGTAGTAGATACGATTTTGAAATTGGAATCTAGAAACAAAGTTCCTAGCATAGTCTTTCTCCAAAGGACAGAGCCCATAAGGCAACAATCCAACCCTACAAAGATGTATAAAACTTAGGGCATCTCCATTAGTCATCAATAGACTRCAAAACCAACCCGGTATGTAGTACTTGGTGTGTCCCTTTGAGTTGGAAGGCCCTGCAAAGTAACTAGGCCTCCATCAACAATTGCTAAAAAATTGCAAGCTCCAATATATAATTGCAAGTTCTAATGTCCAATGCCAAAAACAATACCCTCAAACCTCCTCTTGGAGTCAAATGTGTAGCGGAGGTCAAACATGTGTGGTGCCAAAAATTTGCAGCATTTGGTGTCGAAAAATTCCATTTAAGTTTGTAGATAGGCGTGGTTTTCAGAAACTCCATGTGTACCTACAAACTAAAAAACCTCATAACTTTCATTTCATTGATCAAAATGGAATGATTCAAAGCTTCCCATGTATTTGTAGTTTAAAGAATCAATTTTGAATTTTTATTTCTTGAAATAGTGATTTTAAAAGAATTTTTTTGAGCTGCTTGGACTGCCGCCAATTAATGAAAATCACATTTCTTACAATAATTTTTTAACCATGAAGTCAATGGTTATGAAAATTGTTGGGCCTTAAAGCTACTCCTTGGGCACATGTTGTGTGAAGTTTTCAAAAAGTAAAAATAAAAAATCCATTTGTAGTCAGTTGTCCAAGATAGCTATGTTGTCAAACGCAATTTGGGCATTTAGGGGTTAAAGTTTAGCAAGTACATTTGTTTTTGGAATATATAATTTTTAATTTCATTTGGTGCCTCGGATAAAGAGTTATGACCTCCTAAGCACAAAAATTTTTTAATCAATTGATCCCTTTTACCTACCCCTACAAAAAGTCAATGTGAAAAATAAAATAAAAACTTCATCATCAAGCATATTTATGTTTACATGGAAAGCTTTGGTTCGTTCCATTTGGATTACTTAATGATGTGAAAGTTACAAAGAATCTTGTTTTGTTGGCAAATAAGGCATTTTTTTGAAAATAATATGTATAGAATCCATTGTAAACTCAAATTTCATATCTTTTCAAAATAGGAAGGTCTACAGGGTGAATGTTGCTTGCTTAAGCCTTCAATGCTTGATCAACCATTTTATAGTCATTGCCCTGACCTACGAGGAAAAGAATTGCACCCACATCCAAGACATACACACCACATACAAAGATCTCCATCGTTTCTTCAACATATGCATACATATTAGTTTTGGAGATGTACACAGAGTGATGATGGTGATTTTAACTAGGGTGCAATTTCAGGTTTACCCACCTTACTTCCAAGAGTTCAATGTTTTGATTCTTCTTTTAATGGGATTGTCCTATGAATTTTTTGATTACAGATAGATGTTCATGAGAGTGGTCAATATAATTAAAAAAATGATGGATTTTTCTATGCATTTATCAAGTTTGATAGTTGTCCAATGGTCATGGCCATATTCTTTGTCTATTGTGTTCATGGGATTTTTTTTTTCCAAAAACCAATGACAACAACCTCAAAGTTGAAACCATAGTAAGCCAAAGCCCTTGAGTGTTGAATGTTCCAAAGTTCTTTAAATACATATTATTAGTTGAACCAATGTTAAGTAGCTCAATGTCCTATCAAGGCCATGCAAGACAAACTTAGATTTGAACCTTCATCCATAGTAAGTTGCGTACTTTCCTTACATTCACAATGCAATTCAACTCAATAGAGTATTAGAGTGGCTTTGCATATACATTGGTTTTAAAGTAGTGAGCTTGAAAGTATTGCATTTGTAATCAAAGGACAAGACAAATTGTTTGAGACTATCAATCTCTTCCTTTTGACTTAACATGGTTCAACTCTTAAAAGTATTGGAAGTAACTTTGGACCACATATATTTGCTTGCATAAATCTCAGTTTTGAATTTTGATGTTACCATATTTGATTAAATTGTAGTATTTCAAATATAACTTCATACAATAGTGGGACTCAGAATAAAACTTCATACAAAACTAACTTTCAATATAAAGTGAAAATATAGGAAAACATTAGAGGACTCTACATGATGTYTGTATAGSCAATACATCATGGGGATATAATGAGGATGTTAAAGTATTCTATATGGTGTTTGCCCTTAMGAAACTATGGTGTCTGCCCTYAAGAAACTTAARTGGGRTTAAAGCACCTTGGTTGATAAGTGAGTTGGATAACTAGATTGAGAGTTTATAGGTGTTCTTTGTTTTGTTGGAATAGACTTTTAACTAAGGTAGAATAGTCCATTGCAATCAAATGATCCATACTGGACACCTAGGAAATGACCCCATTGTAGGTATTTTCAATATAAAGAAATTTGAGCCACAATCAATGTTTTATATGGCAATAATGGAGTGATTAGTCACCTCATTRGGAACTTCYAACTTTTCATTGTGAAATTTATTGTAAGAATTGACTTTTAAGCCTTCCATGTTAGAGAATATTATGATTGTTTCAGGTAGCAAGATGAGCATTATTAATTCAGAATGTTTCTCACACTTGTATTTATGTGGGGAAAAAATGAAAAATTTCAACAACATGAAGTCAAACTCCTTATTCTGACCACAATAGGCTGTTTTACAACCGGGGTGGAATGGCCCTTTCGCTTGGCCACTCCAAGTAATTACAGGGGTGCAAGTAAAATAAAAGACCCCCTATTCTGGGCCTAATTAATTTACCTTGTACATCCCTCCTACGACTAATTTGGGATCTTTGATTGCAAATATGAATTTAGAACTTGCAAATTTCATCATGCAAGGAAAATAAAAAATTTCAACGTTTTACCAAGTGGCGAGTGAGGGGGTCAATTCACCTTGGCCTGTTTTACCTGACCACTTACTACTCTTCTTGCAATGACAGTGTCTTTCATTCGGTCTGAGATGACCCTAAACTACGAGATGATGGTGGAAAGGTACCCAAACCAAATGGAGTGGTTGCAGATTCAATACCTGGCAGTGACAGGTGGTTTACCTGGCATGAAATCAACCTCTCTACTTCACTGAACCCCCATGCAGTGTGTTCTTCAACACTCTTGTTCCAAAAAAAAATGTCTCTTTCATTTGTGTTCATTTTACAGAAGAAATAATGAAGCTTTAACTACTCCCAAGACTGTCATCACTGCTCCCTGGTTGCCTGGTCAGAAACTGTTTAAGCTTACATGTCAGTTTCTAGCACAGAACTAAAGAGAAGAAGTTTTCAGCTTGACCAAGGACTAACTTAACTTATAGCAGTCATAAAGCCCACTTTTGGTACAGAGGTACTGGCCAATTGCAACCAGTGATAGGATTGATGGAGGAAGCACAATTGACTGAAAAGACCTATCAATTGTGCAGTCCTGGACTCACTAGAGCCACAAACATTTGGCTCGGTCTGTCAGTTCCATTGTCCTTCCTTAAGTCGTTCAGGAATTAAAGTAGGACACCTGGAGCTTTGACAGAAGTCATGTGACTTCGGCACATGTGAACGTCAAACAGATTGCTTAGCGTTCAATTTAAGTTAGTACTTAGTACTGCAATTGCACTGCAGAATGTGGACCACAACAAATGGTATGATATCAAATCTCGAGGCTCCACATGTACCTGTAATAACCTGACAGAAATCGACTCCATCAATCGATCTATGAAGCGGGTCCCGACAGGTCCGGCCTACAGGGCATTGCAGTTAGTTTCTCATGTTGAAGTAGACATAACTAAAAGTCCATAGAATGATCGAAAGTTTCGACACAAAAGAATTAACGGTCAGCAGAAAATGAAATAGACAAAGTTAAGCAGAAGGGGCATAAAACAATCAGAAATGATCTCTTTCACTCAGAAATTTKAGAAACCTGCCGAAAATGCAGATATACAGACAGGATAAAGATACAATGAACTAAGATTCACATCATCTGTGTGACGAAAGGTAAAGAATTGCTCTGAAATGCACTCCTGGCTCAAAGCTCTATTCAGCGCGGAACCGCGTTTCTTCTTCCAAGTCGGCAAACACCTACTGACGCCCTCGTGCGACGGTTCTCGGTCGAGGCGATAAGAAGTCATATTCTTAACCAGTCAGAGGATTAATGGCCTCCATTCCTGAGCTCATGATCAACCTGTGCCCCGACCTCACCCCTGCTTAATGATGTCTCCCAATGTACAAAAATTTGTTATTATCTACAACCAATTGCTTGCCTTTGAAAAAAAAAACTGGATCTAACTTCTCGTCATATCACTTGATTTACAGACTGAAAGTGAAAATCACAAGAATCCAGTGACTGGCATGCTTCCATGAGCATCCATACTAGCCCATTTCCTTCCTCACTAATACAAKTTTGACCCTAAAGGATATGGCCAATGCACTAGTGAAAATGTTACTGTTCTGGTATTGACTTGCCAACAAGACCAATGAGGAAAACATATCTCATTATCGTCAACTTAGTTAAGTGTAACCATTGTAACCATTACCCAAATAATAAGAAAACCCACTATAAAAAGCCGTAACGTACTCATAGGGGACTGCTCCGCTGATAAAAGATTCCCGTTCGACTCAGCTTGTACTTCTTTACCCGCGTCTTCCAGTTCCCTTTGTCTAGCTTCAGCTTGTCTTCCCAGAATTCTGCGCTGTTCTGCTTCTGAAATCACTTTGTTGCTGCAAACCTGGCATTTGCATTTACCACCAAGAAATGGAGGAACATTTTCACTTGTCCCAAGCTGAACAGCTAACAGTCCCATGTACCGGCGATAACCTTTCAAATGTACTTTCTTTTGTGTCGTGGGACTCAAAATCTGTTCCAACATCATCACTCCACATCAATTTATTGTACTCCATTATATTTGAAGTTCTAACTGATGCACAAGAAAAAGGAAATGCGAGCCTTTGTGAGGTAAGAACTCGTAAAGCAAAGCATGGTTAAAATGAATAAACAATGCACCTGTTGAACTTCATGGGCAAATCCACGCATTTCTGGTGGCAGGTTTACCACCAGAAGAGATGCCAATCGGCAAGGGTAATGGTCCTGAAGTAACCGAATTCGAGATTTCAATCTTTCCAAAGGAAAACCAACAGTGTTTTCACATTCACAGTCCATCACCACTGAAATGGTAGGGTCATCCTTGTCTACCACCAACTTCAACACTCCAGCCTCCACCTGTGACACTGCGACCCAAAAGCAACAATGATTTTCTGAGAGGTACAATCACCAATATGATAGATCGATTACAAATGGGGTCCACCTAGGATAGTAATCGAGGTGTAGGCATAACAAAAATACAGAAGCACCAAAAAGACGAAGATGACATAAATAGTACCACGTTTGAACGCGTTGATGAACCGACGAACTTCACGGCTTGCAAAGATGTGCCGACGGTAGACGACGACGACGACGGAGGAGGATGAGATCAGACAGGTCTTCTTTAAGAAATGGGGATTTTAATTTAAAACTTCCTACTGCAGCTATTTTTGGATGAAAATTTATTTTTCATATACATATTTGTACTATAATCATTGATTCAATGTTGATTATTTCATCTATGATTTTACAATAGAAAAAAAAAATTAAGATTTGACAAGCAAAAAAATTACGACTTGACAAGCAAAAGATTGCCTTAATTCAAATTACTAGACCTTGTCATTTGTGCACTTTTTAGTATGGAGTAGTAGAATTTAGTCAAAGCATCAAGTGATAATTAAATATGATACTTTGATATTGTTATTAAATTCAAGGCTTTGAAATGCATTTATAATATGCGTGTATTATTCGTAAGTGTTAAATAGTTATTTTGAATTAAATACATTGACATATGAATCAATTTCAATATTGAATCCTTATCCAATACAAAATTGAACATTTTACTTGATTCAATATTGAATTCAAGGGGGAATCTTTCCTATTGAAAGGGTGAATGTCATATGTTCATATACACCATGCAAAAGGGGTTTCAAAGTAAGAGACTCTAATTAGAAAACAAGATTTTCACTATCTTGAAACAACTAGTCAAAATTATAATTCCATAGCACAAATTTTGACACCTCTAAGGGAATATTTACACCAAGAAGAGATATCTTTGCATTGAGCAAGACAAAATAACCTCACTAAGGCCAAGTAGTCAAAATTGTTTGACTCTACTTCTTTTTCAATTTCAATTGTCTAGTGTACCCTTTGGAAGTCATGATAATATAACCACAACTAAAATTGACCACTCCTAAAAATCAAGCCCTACTTTCGAAAGGAAAAGTAAATACGGAGAATACATAAAATGATAAGCATTAGAAGCCAAGGACAAGTGGAATGTGGAATTGGAGGCCATTATGGGTAGAAAATGACAATATTGTGGAGGTAGAGACTGTACAAATGGTTGATTTTTAGGCACATTTTTTTTGTTTTAACTTCTTCTCTATGACATGTTTTGATACTACTAGTGTCATAATTTTTTAATGTGCATCAAATGAATTTTGGCATCACCCACATGCCACTTTTAGCATCCTACACCATGCAAATCTTTGAAAATTTGTAACTAATATGGTCAATTTTGTTATATAATGGTGCCACTCACTTAAAATGGCGGGCCATTTCATTAGAATGGTGCCCATTCCATTACAATGGCGTGAAATACGCCAGAAATTGCACGACAATCCATTAAAACAGCACACATACCGCCATTTTTGGCGGCAGAATGGCGCCAATATAATGAAATTGACCATTAATTCAAATTGCTTCCAAAAATGATGGAATCACTTACATTCCAATTCATAGTCTTTAACCCCTAAAGGCTCAAGGCTTTTTTAATATTATTGCTTTTAAAGTGTTGTAGGTCTAAATTTCACTATGGTATAAAAATCTCAACCGTACAATTTTTATAGTGTATGTTATGTAGATGACGTGAATCAAATTTGGATTCATTTGGTTGCAGGGATTTGCAAGATTATAATGTTTTAATGTTGAAAGGATGCTGAAATTTTCTTAGAAACACACTTGGAGGTCAAATTTGATTTTGAAACCTACTCAAACGAATAAACTTCAAACTATTAAGTGCTTCAAAAGTAACATACAAATATGTTTGTGAAAGAAAATATCATTAAATTTACTCATTATGTCTGCAAATTGGATTTGAAATGTCAAAAAATAGTTGTGGAAAACACATCTATGCTTGCACCTCCTTCTACTAAAATGATTCTCTGTTACTCAAACCTACTTGGATTGATATGGAAAATTTACCCATATAAACTAGACTAGTATGTGCAACTTTTACAAGAATGATTGGAAACGGACATTGTATGAAGAAGATATAAGCCTCTGAAGTTCATTGTAATCCCAAAATGTCAAGATTTTGAACTTCGAATTGCTCCCAAACATTCAAACAACTATGATTGACATAAAAAATTTACTACAATAACTAGACTTTAAGGATAATATAATCCAACAAATTTTATTGAAAACAACTATTTGATGAAGGAGATACAAGGCCCCAAAGTTGCAGCCATCAAATGTAGTTTGGTAAACTCAAATTGAACCTATGAACTTCGATTGTCTCTTAAAATATTTGTACACCTTGGATTGACCTGAAAGTTTTACCACACAAACTAGAAGAATGAACAAAGATTTTCCAACAAGTTTTATTGAATTCGGACATCGGATGCAAAAGTTATAGCACTTGGACTTGGACTTTTAGACTGTGAGGACACTTTTAATCCTTTGGGACGTTGGGAGTTAACCCTTAACCATGTACTTCCCAAGAATCCATGATTTTAAGTTGTAGACTTTGATTGATCATATCATAGAAAGTATAATCTAATTGGAAAATTTTATTATATCATTCACTTGAACAAAGAACATTGCATGCATTGGTTTAAATAAATAATTATTAAAATAAATGAAAATCCCCATATAAACTCTTCAAAATTGCTTAAAAAAACATGAGAGCCAATTTGGGCTTCTTAGCAAGCAAAGGGTTAAACAATTGGCTTCAAAAAAATTCAAGGGCAAGCATTGGAAGTCAAACTACTCTAGAAGATCTTTCCATTCCACCCCTAATTTTGAGGATGAGTAGTTGCACTTGTGTCCTACACAAAAAGATGTTCTCTCATTCATTGACCAAAAAACGGCCTTGGTGTTGTTTCAAGGTTAATGTGCAAAAATTGTTGTTCATTTCCTCAAGCATATCAGCTTTGTATTCATACGTTTTTAGGCGCAATTACGTTTTATCTTACCGTTGGTGCACATGAAAATTTGTCCTCTAAGGTTTAGGACWTTTCTCAAAACAGGTTCAGCTTCTTCGTGGCAAGGTTCCTCCAGAACTSTAAGGAACAGTTGTCAAGCTTCGCCTTGACGCCTCGAGTTGTTCCCCTTCCTTCCTTTGTTCCTGGAAGCTCGTCCTGCTGCTTCGAATTTCAGACCTYGTTAGTGTGCGATCGAATTTGAAGAAGGGAGAAGATTTGAAGAAGGGAGAAGCTCATGAGAGTGAGAGCGACATCTACGCTTGCGTATGTTTAGAGCTCGTTTCAGTGCGCTGTCTCGGATTCAAGGGCTGYCGTTCGGCGCTTCTGTGACGGAAGAAATCTGCGGAGAAGCTATGGCGCTCTCATATGTGGTTGTGGACACGCCAATGGGGCCGTTTACAGTCGGAGCATCGGAGTCGGCGATTCACGAGGCGTTTTTCGGAAAACCTGCAGCCAGGGTCAGCGTCGGCGTACCTGGAAAGCAACCTATCTTGGCTATGGTGCGTAAATTGTCCTCATCTCTCTCTGTCTTCTTCCCTTCATGTGCAGCGWAAGGATTGTCAATGCGTCTTTGGATTACTTTCTTTGGCTCCTTTTACTGATGTTCGTCAAAGTTCTACAAGATTTCTACGATCGTGTAGGGTTAGGTTCGAATTGCARGTTCAACTATGTTGCAGCTGTCTATTCTAATTGACGAATTTTTTGTGATCCGTCGTAATGTCCTTTGAAGCTCTAACCTGAGGTTCTCGTCATGTAGGTTAAATTTGTAGTTTGAGACATATTTTGCACTTCGTCCATTGCGTTCCTGACAGAATCGCTGGTCCTACCCTTTTGGAAATGTCTATTCTATACTTCTTCATTTTCCGTAAGTTAAATTAGCTATTGACGCTGTCAACAGATCTCTATTGCAGAAAAAAACAAGCAAAACAGTCAAAAGAAAGGGCATCGACCTTACCATGCAGTGTATGCCAAGCATTCGAGGTGCAAAATTGTTCTTCAATTGATTCACAACTCCAGTTTTTTTGCCCTGGAATGTACTCACCCCATCTGCAAACAGAATCCAAAATGAGATTCCCAACATGCAACGCCCATGCACAAAACAACCAAGGAAAGGAAGGTATCTAGATCTACGTACCTGCTTCAAAAGAAACAAACCGAGTTGCCAAGTCCGCTTCCTTAATGCCAGCGTAGTTCTTCACCTCTCCAACTATCACATTAGTGAGGTTGTCGCTACCACCACTGTCCATTACACGCTCCAAAGACAGGAGCATTGGCTTCCTCTCCCAGTTCTCACAAACATACCCATGAATGGATATCCAACTCTGGGTATCCAAAGTTGTAACCTCATCGCAGGCCACGGAGAAGAAGCGCGCCTTCGACATAACATCCTTCGTCTTCAGCTGTATTTGATGGTGCAAACACTCGGCCAAAGCCCACCCTGCGCTGTCCGACCAATGTTGTTTGGGCAACTTTGGGATGTCCAAAAAGGTGAGCAGCGATAGCAACGCTGCATACTCCAACATCGGTCGGCCCTCTTGCAGGAGATGCAGAATTGTTGCAAACTGGAGTCTCTTTCTGGCTCGCTCTCCTTTCACCACAGCCAGTTGTTGCGTCTTAGTCACAATGTCCCTTGCCGCAAAAAGCCTCTCGCACTTCAAGTGCTTGCAATTCTTAGCCATATACCATTGCCCTTTCTTGATGCCCAACGCCATGTTCTTTGTTGCCTTGCGCTTGCCGCTATGCTTCACTAGAGTATCCCACTTCGGTCCAAGAATCTTTGGCTTCCCTGTTATCTGAGAACATACAACACACTTCCTAGACTCATATAGGCCGTCAGAACCTCGAAAGAGCTCCGCCCAAGGCAATCTCGCCGACCATGTTTCTTGGAACTTCCTTGTCGCGTCATAATTCTTCTTTGGTACCTTTTCTTTCACATCGGGAATGAACTCATCGTCAGACAGTTCGTCGGTTTGTCCAGCTCCTCGACAACAGACAACTTACTCTTTCCTTTGCGAGCCGTAGCCGCCCCTCAATAGTCTCGCCAATCTGCACTGTTTCGGTGGATCCGTCTGATGATACTGCAATTATCTCGACAACTGAGTCTAATCCTACTGGCTTATTGTTCAACACATCAACAGCAGGAGCATCTACATTCAACAGAGCCACAACGAGATTTGACCTACAACGTTTCGTTTTACAGTGGCTTGCCTTTCTCTTCCTTGGATTTTCACATACAAAGAAGCCTCCACTCTGACTGGAACGTCCAATATGTGTGCTTTGAGGGGAGGGCGCTACAGACTCGGATGTGGTTGAAGCATTCGACCTAGAGAAAAGTGCAATTGGGGTGAGCCTGGATGACGAAGATGACGACCCTGTGCTAGGGATACGATTGTAGTAGCGGAACAGGGCGGACCCTAATTTCACCATTGTATCGCAGAATTCAACACAAGTACCGCCCTAAACCGCAGCAATTCAACACAAGTACCGCAGAAGTACCGCAGCAATTCAATAGAAGTACCGCAGAATCCAATAGACAAAGATGAAAGCAAATTAATAAACAACAGAGGTAGGTGATACCGAATTCGAAACTTTCATCTCCAACCACCGAGTAGGGAAGCAAGCGAGCATGAAGGTATTCACCGATAGCAAGAAAAGAGCAGCAACAGTAAGATCATCGCAAATTCCAACAAGGTCGTTACAACTCCGCAGTTACACCTTATGTAAAGGGTGAATCGATTGTTGTGTGAGGCACTGAGGCTAAGCCAAAGAAGTGCTAAACGAAGGCTCCAAGCCTCCATTGCCAAGTACAGGTTTCACAAAGCCAGAAATTGGCTTCCACTCCCGCTCATCATCGCAAATTGCATAGAAATTTGGCTTCCACTCTTGCAGTCGTGCTCATCATCTTAGATTG